>JABUQX010024417.1:0-57500 GCA_015478945.1 Trachelipus rathkii | reverse complement strand
AATAAAGTAATAATATATAAGTTTTCTACACTAGATCTTACGCCTCTGAGGTGTGCGCACAAAGGAAAACGGGGTCCAAGGAATAAAAACGATATTTTTACGGCAAACGTTTTATGCTTAGATCTCTTTTCCTGTCCTCTTTTCATTGTCTCAGTCTCTCCATTAAAGTATTCTGTTAAAGTTAAGTTGTAATTAATTGAAAAAGTTAAAGAAAAAAAAAAAAAGTTTCCTTCTTAAAGCAAAAACTCAAATTGAGCGCGAAATATACTATATATACACAACGAGGTGTAAGAGAGAATTTACAAAAAGATTTTCTTTTTCATTGCTCTGTAATACGCGAATTTTATATCTTATAATATGGTAAGAAGATTAGATTTGTGAGACGACGTACAAAATAAACAGTTTTTCACCTTCTCATTCCAAACATATTTGTCCCTCTGATCTTCATATTAAGTAAAATACAGTCGAATACGTACCTTCGCAATTTTTGTCCTTCGTGATTTTCAGAATATTTCTTTCTTCACACTCTTCGGGCGATATCGCTTGGTATCTCCACTCGGGTGTAGTTGAAAATTTCTCGTAAGAAGTTTCGAAGGACACCAATATACCAAGGCCCGCCTAGAAGAGAGACGCTACGATACACAAATGGTACTTCACGTCCGCTCGTCTGCAGTCTCGAGTCTGTCGATCGTCGTCGAGTCGTTCGCCTCCACTATATCTCGCGCACACACACGCAAGCACACTCTCTTCGGGGAAACACACACGAAATCATCAATTCAATAATACCGTTTAGTGTATATGGTGACATACCAATTGGTGAGAGCGAGAAAAGTATTTACTGTTTAACTATTTATATCTCTCACTCATCTCTCTCGAATGAGAACTATAAATTCATTTTTATGCAAGGAACTTCTGAATCTCTAGTGTTAATTAAGTTTATACAATATTTTTACTAATTCTTGGCTGAAAATAATTTCTGCGTTCCTCAACAATTGAATTAATCATTATAATTTGTTTCAATACACTAAAGTTATAATAGCGCACGCTTTACCAGTTTTATCTTAAATAATATAAAATTAATATATATAAGGAAGAACTGAAATTAAAAGTCAATACGGCAGACTTCTAATAATACTGAATTGAAATATCAATAAAGAAATCGAATAACAAAAACTGGTATCATTTTCTCAGAATTGCATAATCCTTAACCCACATTAGATCTGCGATACTTTTGTATCACACGAATTCCTCGCACTACGATATTCTCGATCTCTTCGAGCGAAAACAACCAATTCCTTCCGATTCGATGCCGATCGAATTCAATCGTCCATCACTCAGATAATAGAGCATCCCCAAAACCATATACTTTTTTTATTATATATTTATTATATCTATCTATCCTAAGCTCTTTAACTTGTAGTAATAAGATAAAATCGGAATAATCAATATTGGTTTAAATTACACCATTTTATGTTTTATAATACCACATATATCGCTATATATAAATTAAAACTCAAATCGCTCTTTATCATATTTAAATTTTCAAATATATATATATAAACTAATAAATATTTATTTATAGTATATTTAATATAATTAATGAGAAATATAATGGAAATTAATATTATATATATATAATATATTTATAAATCTAACTTATCAGCATGAGATAAGTTGCTTTTATTTACATAATATCATATATACTATTACTTATATACTTATTTGTATTGAATCATTTTTATTCCTAGTGGATATCGATAAACGTATATATATTATATATTTAGTATAGTGAAATATACGTGCATATACTATGATTGGTATGAATTTTCAATAATAATTTTAATTCAATATTATATATATATATATATATATTTTAAATAACCTCAATACTTTACTCAATATCACTTTGAATTAATATACCTCTTTATATTTATGTGATAAGTTAGTGAGTGGGAGTATCTTTATATTTATTTTTTATTATATGTATATATTTTTAATTTATTATCTTTTTTTTATTATATTTGAAAATATAGATGTGGATTGTTAAATTTCTCATATTGTTTGACAGCTATTTAAATACTATTTTACTATATTATTTCTCAATTATTATTGGACACAAGTTTGTATGAGTATGATTTTTTTATATATTTAAATCTTATTTAATAATAATAATATAACTATTATTATAATAACTATGGTAGATAGGTGAAAAGTTTAGTTATACTATTATTATTAAAATTAAGGTAATATTGTTTACTATATATACAGGATAGTAGTAATAAATGAAAATGAATTTACATAATTATTAAATTTTCATATTGCATATATTTCTCATATTAATAACTGATATATATACTTATACGTTATAATAATTATTATTACTACTATCGTTAATAATGTATATAAGTAGTGTATATAATACTAGATCAATATAAGTTGTATTATTTAATAATATTAAAATTTTTTATATATTATAAATAGTTATAAAACATAATCATTACTATATATATATATATATATTATATATTATAAATTATCTATATAATAATTATTTTACTATATAATAATACTCAAAAATGAGAGTCCTCCACGAATCTCAGCCTCACAGACCTCATTTTTGTATTTTATATATATATATATATATACGGATATATTCAATATAGTCATAAAGACATAGTCATCTTATACAATATCTCACTCAGTGAGACTCCTTATATTGTTGCTTATATATGGATTATAATATTCATAATGCCAAATATATATATAGCATAATATGTTACATATCTCAACGAATAATTATCACTCAAGACTACCTACTTATTTTTCACGTTTTGTGTATTACTCACTAAGCACCAGGAAGTATAAAGATAATCTCATATATCTAAAATAAAAAACTCTTAAATAAATAATTTAATAATTTTTAGCTAATTATAATCAAAATTAAAAGTGTGATAAGTAAATATATCCATAATGTCTGAGATCTACCACCGTTCTACTACCCTCCTAGTCTACATATTCTTTGCACGAACAATTGGTTCAAACAAAAATACCTTCATACTAATACATATTTTAGTTAAACGATCACCACAGCATGCCACCTTTCCCATCAAGGAAATTTAATCGTTTAGTTTGCTTACCATAAACTCTGCTAATTTGAAGAAAAAGTTGTGTAATAATATATTGTGTTACAACTAAAATATTATTCATAATAGTATTACACAAAAAGTGAGTCATATGGTTTGTAGAGGAACTTCGGACATAGTCATCTCGAACGACTTTCTTCACCTGTTCGGTACTTTTAATACGCTGCGTAAACCTCTATAGAAGAGCCGCTCTCACACAAATGTTTTAGCGGCAGAGGCGTTCTCGCCAGGAATGAGAACTTTTCACTTACGAGGTGTACTTGTCACTATTCCTCCAGTCGTCTCGTCAAACTAAACCTTTTGCACTGGCAGCCACGAATTTCATTTGTCCACCGACTTGTGCTATCTTGCTCAATTACTTGACTCCGAGTAGTGAATTTACCTAAGGTCGACTTAGTGATCTTTTAAATAGCCTCCATTCCGGTGTTATACTAGGAGCTTCACCTCCGTCACCCCTATGGGACGACTCGTAGTGGCACATTTCGCGCTCATAGATGTTAGCCATATACAATATAGAGAATAGAATCTATTAATAACTCACTTTTCAGCCTGGGAATTGCCTTAATACAACATGACTCCGAACATATGTACGTTTAGCATACACAACCTCTTCCTGTATTGATAATCTCCTTTGTTATCCAATTCCCTTTCACTAGAGGAGAGTCTCAGCTTTACCTGGGTGCGACAGTCCTCTCGATGTATTCATACCGGCGCGCATTGTCTACCATATACCCAATATAGATTTAAATGAGCTTTTGTGACCCGAAGCCAATGTTAAAACCTAACTTTCAGCTTGCGTTGTGACAGAGCGCGTTTACGCACTTTTGTGTAATACATAAAAGCCAAGCCATCCCACACTCTCAGACTATCTATTCAATAACTTCACGGCATTTCGACTGTAAATGATGCCTTGTAGACTTGTCATTTCTCAGCAAGGTGTTCAATCTATTCATAAAACGTGACGCTTCACTTCGTTACGAAGTGGTTCATGCAGGTTGAGGGGATTACATGAAATAGGGTACGAGCGACCCCAATATGAGCTCTGTCCAAGAGAGATGTCAACTACATTTTTAGTGTAATCGACAAAAGAGTAGAAACATAATTAGTTTAATCATACTACAGAATTATAAACCTCTTAATTAAAAACCCATGAAGAAGAAAAACTATACAGGCAATACAAAATGAGTGACACACACTTTTGTTTTGCATCTCACTAAACAAGTGGCCACAACACTTACATCAAACATGAAAGATTTATTCTTATTACTGAAAGCTCACTTAGTAATGTGAACGCTCAAAGATCTCGGCGAAATTGATCTAGAATACAATAAAACACTCAGCAAACAATTTATTTTTTGGACTATACATCTTACGAGACTATGTTAACCTCACAAATCACCTCCCCTTCAATCTTAGTTTGTTTGGAAATGTCTTACTCACAGAAAATATCTCTGTCAACTCCACTCAAACTCTCTCAACCCACATGTTCCTCCGATATGGGCCTGATATAACTGACACGATCTCCGATTCCTGCTTTATGTTTTGACTATGAATGTCAATATTATAGGTATATAGTTTTTTGTCATAGTCAAATCGAGTTTCTCTTTTACGCTATCCTATCATTAAAGCCTTTACTCAATAATAATTATGGAAAACACTATATATCCACTGCACTGTACCAAGACTTTTCAACAGTCAGAAAATGTGAGGAAGATCATATCACTTGCCATAACACGTCTTTTTACACTTTGTCAAAGGTTTCTCAAACTGCTCACTGTAGCGAATGCAAAATGAACGGTGAGTGCTCTTTGGAGTCCAGACACTTATATATCTTAATAAATCTATGCTCTCCGTTGATATATCACATCACCTTTCTCATGGACATCTCAGCATTTTTATGCTTGGATCATATATATATTAATATCAGAATCTGTAGATACGTATATCTTCTTTTCACCAATCATATTGGAGACAACCAGCTTTTGAATTCACCCATCTACCCAAACCGAAACTAGATCCGTAAAGTTGGCGACAAGCAATAAGACTACAATTTCGCTTACATGTCATACTTTTTAAGTTAATGGTAGGAAAAGGTTTCAGGCCACTTATCTCCTCCCTGTTCTTGGAGATGTAAGTCGTATGCACGCGCCACAGAAGCTTTTTGCAAGTTCCGAGTTGGCTTCCGCAAAGAGAATCGTTCGATCGGGGACCATTGTTAAAGCTGGGGAACTAGTGAACGATCCGGACGACTTCTCAAAAACGTGTGGGAAAATGTGGTATTGCAGCTGTGGTGCTTCTATTCATTGAAAGAGAAAGAGCTAACGACACATCAGGTGGTGAGAACTGAGAGTTCTACCTTATATAACTTCATTCTCGCTACGGGTTTCGCGGACAACTTCTTCTTTTCATTAATGCCTTCTGCCAAATCACTAAATATCTCCATACTAATACATGATTATTATGGTGTCTCTATTTCATTAATTATTATTGTCACTCCACTTTATTAACTCTCTAGGTATGAGGTGTTCCGCAATAGGTTAGTGTATCTGTGTACATTTTCTTGGGTTTATATTAACTATATCATTTACTTTCCCTATATCCTGCGAGCCGGTAAATTTTCTTCATCATATAGTTGATGACTCCTTTGCAGTATATTAGCCGATGAGCCTAGAGTACTGCCTTTTCTCTATGAAACGGCAACTTCAGCTAACTAACGTAAAAAATTTCAAATGGAGTAACTCCATTGGCTTATTCATTTTTTATTTCCTACAAATTCAGCTCAGTGTTTTTAAGAATAAAAGGGAATCGAGAACCTGCACTTCGTTCAGAGAACTAACTTTTTATATGGTTCGCCCATCTGAGTAATTTACATCAAAGTCAAATATCTAGGATTACTAATATTTATAGTGGGACTACTTAACATATGCACCGCACTCTTTAAACTGCTGAAAAACAACTTGTCATCCGCGTTTTGAAACTGTAAAGTCATCTCGCCGCAAATTTATCTTTGTATAGGTGCTGATCTGTAAGTTCTGTTTACGTCTTTAAATAAGCCCTTATCCGATCTAAATACTGGACTATTAGTTGTGCTAATTATATGGTCTCACAGGCTTCCAGAACAACTACTACACCTGTTATGATACCATTCCAATAAACGTAGGACTAGATCCGATTACTTATATACCATTGGATGAGCTTTTCCATTCGATATACCCCCAGGTTATAGCTACTTGATAGTGGAACTTCTCACAATGTGATGCCGCTCTCTACTTCGTAAAGAGAATAAATCTAATGTACTTGTAACTCAAGTATTTAACGTCACTTCGTTATCCATAAACACTACAAAACCATCTTGACTATATTATTGACACCATTCTGCTATAAGAGATACATCAAAAATAATCCTATATCGAACTTAAACATTATGTACTAAACAGTTTTATATTATATATACGTCTTAATTTCACTTACTTATAATATTTTGCTTCTTTGCATTATAAACAAACTGTGAATGAGCGCTAGCTCTTTCTATACGTGACACGCTTTTATAAAATGATGCTATTAAAGGCGTCTAAGCTTATAACTTAATTTATTATACATAATATTACTAATATATATAATTAAATCATTATATATTATATATAGTATTAATATATGTATATTATTCCTATAACCCCGTATATACCCTATCCCATCCAATTTGACCATATCTCTCGCTTACTTATATCACTCGATCTCTCATAAATAATTCTTGACACCAACACACACTACGATAACCTTAAGCATGTAAAGGCTCATGACAACTTTTGATTGTGCAAATGTATATTAATTGAAAAGAGTATTCGCATCAATTACCTCAATTGCATCTACTAAATAATGTCTCTCCTCCCAAAATTCTTGTATCTGATTGATGAACACTTATTTTAGAAAAATGGCAAACGGAATACGCGCTGCACTTGGATGTGCAGCTTGGCAATTGCTAAAAAACAAAGATTTGGAAAAAGAACAAAAAAAAAAAAAAAACACAATAGAAATATTAAGAAAATTGCCTAAAATTTTCGTTTTTTCTCTCTGTTCACGGGCAAAAATTATATTTTTTTTTCTGTTAATCAAATCCGAATGAAATTTTCAAGTTAATAGATTTGAGATCTTAGAATCGTAAAATAAATTTTTTTTTATTATTTTTTAAGGGAAAAAATAAATAATTTGTGGAAGGTTAAGTTCACCATCATGCAAAATAAATTAATATATAATATATATATATATATATATATACATATTATATATATATATATATACTATATATATATATATATATAAATATAATTATATAAATTATATATATATTATAATTATATATATATATAATACTATATATATATATATATATATATATATATGTAATTTATTAATATATAATATTATATATATATATATTATATATTATATATATATATATATTAGTTATTATGTGAACTGTCAATCTATTTGTTATTGGGTACTGAGACACGATCACATTAAAGCTTCATTTACCTACCCATAACAATTCCCCCTTCATGTCACTCACATGTTTTAACTGTACTACAGTAATATTAATTATATACTTGCTATAATGATATGACCTTTGTCTAAGGTTCATGATTTCGGAATATTTCTTATGTTCTCTTAACCAAGATCACTCTTATTTCGTTTGAGTCGAGAATCTGCTCAGCACCGCTACAAGGCACTTAGAACCCCTTATTCTGTGCACGAGAAAACGTCCTGAAGAAGAGTGAAATGGGAGGTGTTCCGTTTTGCTTAGGCAGCAATTTCCTAGCTTGCCGTCCGCGAGCGTCCGCGTGTTTTAGAAAAACAATAAATGTCAGTGTGTGATGGTTTTGGTAGAACCACCGCACTACTCAGTTTTTGAAAAGTAACCATGGTGGTACAATGGAGTATAAGAGCGTAAACAGGGTGCTTAAGAATTATGAGGCCGTCTCCTATATTTTGGGCAGTATATGCATCCAAGGCTTACCTCCCTTATGCCATTTGACAAGGTCGCCTTTACCTATCGAGGAGCTAGAGGTGTATCGTGAGTAACGCTTACTACGCACGAATAGGGCCTGCTCTCAGATCTTCTGGTTGTATATAGAGGATAGAGTCTGGTGTGAGGATTACAGAGAGTGATCAGCGTGAGGCGAAGGCACACACATGGCTACACATAAAGATGCTAAGTGCTGATGTTATAATGAAATATATGGTTTCTTACCTCACTCACTCTCCATGTCGGGAAAGATGCTTACACACGCAGATAGATTGAGTTTGCAAACAGCCTCCATATTGGCCACAACCAGATTCACTTACAGTCACTATTCAGTTCAAGGGGCCCTCCTCCCATTTAGCAAATTTGCGGGACGGGATGTCGCCAACAAACACGCAATCTGAGGTATACTGCACCAGTATATTATTGTATTTGTTCCCATTCTGGGTATTTATTCGCCGTTCGTTCATTAGTTTATTGGCAACTACGGTTTTCGGTGCGCATAATTAAATAACCTTACTAAGAGGTTAGTCATCCCTTAGTGCTTGTATTCGATATAATCTATAACCAAAACTTTATAACTCTCAAATTCCTTTTCGTTGTTATGCTGTCAATATTAGATAGAGTGAATAGTTCTTTATAACACATGTGAGTATATCTCTATGCACGCTAATTATTATGTCGAATTTTATAAATGTCGCTATTAAAGGAGGGTTTTAATGGCGATCATACAATTTTATTTAGTTTCTTATTTATTTTTGATTGACTATGGAATTTATTGAAAGTTTCGCCATTTCAATCCCTCCGGTGGAATCATTTAAACATGTCGCTGTTTTCCATGGCGTATGTGTTACCTCCTGAGTGTGTGGTGCTTGGATCTTGTTTCAAGCCAGTATTAGTTTAGTGTAGATCTTCTTTTATAGCGGTTGTTGTGATGTGATCACATGATATAACTGTACAGAATCTAAATAATATATATAGGTATAATATTGATGTTTACAGTATTGCGACAACTTACTTAGGGTATATATCTATATCTTATATTATATAGTATAGGTGAAATAAGATTTAGTTAAAATAAATTGATATAAGTGATATAATGTCTACTCATAATTAGTGAAAGTTATGTATTAATATATGGGTTAGTTGAGAAAGGTATTAAGGGTATAATGATATTAATAATAGAAAGTAATGTATTAATATAAAACGTGAGATAGGTAAATTTTATAACAATTAGAGAGAATTTTAGTAGTTTCGTTATTTAATGGATTAAAAAAAGGATTTGGAAACTTATGAAATCGGTTATGAATAAATGCAGATTGTGGAACTCTAAACTCAAGCTTGTAGTTATGTGATAATAAGAGTACCCTCAAGAAAAAATAAGTAGTAATTTAGTATATGATTCAAGTATAATGGTAATAATGACTCATACTATATCTAGTGAAAGGAATAATTTTATATGAGGTAGACGAGTTTATAATATATTTTTTATAGGTCAGTAGGTTACTACTAATTAAGATTTTTGACGTAGAGTCCATATAATATGATATATGAGAGTTAAAGTGGTGAGCTATAGTTGTTTTTGATATATTATATATATACTAATTATGGTAGTATGTTGTGGGCCTTGTTCCAGGGATGAAACGCCTATTATCATTGACCTAGACAGAGTTACATAGACCGATCGCAAACCCTAAGTGAGAAAGATGCCGAAGAGTCCGCTCTCGAGATGTTCCTTCCAGCCATATATTCACTGTTATGAAACTTGGTTAGCTTCACTCGAGGAGTACCGGACGCGTGTGTGCTTTCACGCACACTCGAGACAGTGATCTACACTCGCTTTTTATGAATAACGGGCGCTCGGGTTTAATCTGTCTGTCACTGAGTCTTGTAACTATATTATATTCTTTTATATGTATTTATTTTTTATATCCTTTTTATATAAATGAACTCAAATTAAATTAAATATAATAAATAAATCTATTACACTCACACATCTTCAAAATATATAGATTAGAGAGATAAATTAAAATAAAAAAGAGAGGATTAAAATGGTAAAGGTTAGATTGAAGATTAATAGTGATATTAATATATATTCAAGTTTAACCCATTTTTAATTCCCGCACCATCACCACCTTACGCGCCACACCGCACCGCACTTACGCACGCACTTACGTTTAGCGCCACAGTAATTGCTAGAACTCATCCTCTGTGAGTTTTATTCTCTTATTAATATTAATTATTATTATTATTATATATAATTATTTATATATTTATTATTATTATTATATTATTTATTTTATATATTATTATTATTATATTATTTATTATTATATTATATTTTATTAAATTATTATATTTAGTAAAATGATTTTTAGTACTCAGGCTCTCTGGCTAGCCTATTATGGTGACTCCGAGTATATATCTACAATGTGATTAGAGTAGTTATCGTTATATCGGGCCTAAAATTAGTTAATGAGATGAGTGATCTATATGAATGAGTATGAGGATACACTCGTCGTGACGAGGTTATACGTTACCCACTGTGTGTCACCGTAAGGGTGAAACCCCACTCACTCACCTACCATTAAAATATATTACGATAAGGTGTCGGAATTGGCTTTAAAATTTATAGTATGAGAGATATTTCAGAGTATTTATGAAAAAAGTAAAATATTAAAAATACTTGATAGGGGAATCTGATGAGTATAGATAGGCTCCTTTTTACCACCATCTGCTCTAGGAAAGCCCAGCCGTGGCTATAGCGGCGAGGCTATTCACACTCATTAGTACACTCTGGTGGACCTACATAAGGCCGATACCTTATATTTATTCGCGCGTGTGTGCCTCTTATAGTAGCGTTATCGACACCCATAGAGGCTCGAAATATGAGGGTGTCGATAAAACGTGCTTGTATAGGATCCGTGTAGTCGAAGTAGCGAACCTCTTTGATGGGGACCGTGAGCTGATGGAAAAAGCACTCACTATAGCTCGGTCAAAACCAGACGTGTCGAAGGCGCACACTCGAGAGGAGAGAGTTTTCGATATGAAGCGATGAGAAGGTATTGAAATAAGAAGGAAAGTAATGAAGAATGGACGATGACTCAGAGGAGCTCGAGTATCTGAGAGCGAAGATAGTTCAACCGGGGCTGGTGCTTCCACTCTGGACGAGTTATGCTATATATTATTGTGTAAGAGTGTTATACTTACTTATCTGGTATGCGTGCATTTTAATAAAATACTTTGATTGCTCTCTACGCGACTATTCTCGCACGTAATGGTTCTCACGATGAACCATACACAATATGTATTAACAATATAATTAACTAAAGCTCAAACTATAAATGATAATACTAATAAGACTCTCTGTATTCTGTTGGGGTTCCATAGATATCTATTTCACGCGTTAGTATATACAACCATAAAGCAGTGATAAAATCAGGTAAGACTGCGAGAGAGCCCAGCCAGTTCCATAGCCCACCCTCTCCGTCGCCCACCCCTTCCTATTTACATTACTTTGAATCACTAATTGGATCTATATTTGATCTATTTAGATTATTGCAGTTTTACTATATAGTTCAAATCAATTTTTTGAATGATCATTCCATTATCTCGCACCATAAACATATACGAGGTGTTCGCAAAACAAATTCTTTATACACTGATGGATCAAACGTATATATTAGGGTAATATTGTTGACCGTAGTTTAGTGACTCATAGAGCTTTTTGCTTTCAATTAGTTTTTTAAACTTTATTTATTGTCATTCATGTGTATTCCTTGTCTATGTATTTTATTATACGATCTTTGCTTTTCTTTTTTATTACTTCTGTTTATATAATTTATATTAAACACAAATCTTTGCATTAATTGTAGGCTCCAGTTAGTCTTTAACGGCATTGTTATCTTTAAGTTATTAATTAGTATCGTAACAAGAAAATCCAAAAACGTAACTGATATCATCACACTTTGTATCATATAATGCTATTACTATCTCTAACAGGCCTATTAATCGTGCTCTCAGATTTTATAGGAAAACAAAATATAACATAGAGTTGAACTATTTATGAACGGAAGTGTTCAACTCTTACCATTGACCCATCAGTGAGGTCGCTATAATCGAAATACGGAGACCAGACGAAGTATGCTAGGATACGTAAATCTAAAGTTTTATGAATCTTTTGATATAAGGGTGGCTCACGCATAACATTGCTCTAAGAATCTACACGCTTACACCTTATTAATTATACTAAACAACGACAAACCTGATGACGAATAATGATTGTGAGTTTTATGTAAGATTATATACTTGATGTTAACTGACGATTGAATATAATATATATATATATTATAATATATTATAATATATTATATATTATATATGGGTGTATAGATAAATACAGGAGCCTATATAGGTCGTAACTCCAGTTACCAGTGGAAGAGTTAGAGAAATTTTGTGAATAATTGAAATGTGTTTTATTTCATTAGGTCAAATGATGTTATACTCGAAACTGAGAGTTGAACACTATTGACGGAAGATATATAGTCAATTCATAGTGATTCAAGATGTTTGTATCTTTAGGTTTATAGATTGGTCACCTTTGTTTAAAGGCATTTATGTTTATAGAATAGATAACGGTATTATTACTACCGCTGTTGCTTATATGCGTTGATAAAGTAGAGGGAAATATCGAGTATTGTATGGACCTGTTAGCTACTTTACACTTTGATAAGTAGGGGATATTATTTTCAGATGGTTTAGATGTGCGCTAGAGGTATATGTTAGTGATTTTTGCATTTGTACAGTTTATATATATTATATCTTTAGTTGCTAGGTTATGGATTAATGTATACTTTTATTGATGGTATAAAACTATTTTGAGTATTTGATTATAACATAATTTCGTATAGGTTAGTATATAATAAGAACTTAATTTTTTTATGTTATAGTTTAATCCAAAATATAATATACTCAATATATTGACTTGATATCAATAGTCAATAGATCACAGAAGTAGGGTGTATATATAATATATATATGGGGTATATATATTAGACGGGGTAGGGGGATTGGGGATGATAGGATGGGTGGTGATTTACTGATTTACTGATTTACTGGCTTTAATCAGTAAACTATTACGCTTACTGTTGAATATTTTTAATGTTACAAATTAACTTTAATATTTTATATGTCATTATATATATAAAATTTTGTATATTTTTGTGATTATGTCGGTAAAACTTTGTTATTGTTATTATGCACATATTCGCTGGAGGATTAATGATATTTAGTGGAGGTTATGATGAATTTTTGTTAAATATTATAACGTAAGTTGATGTATAAAAATATTTTGTTACGTTAGCATTATAATATTCTTTGTCAGGTTATGATGAGTTAGCTTTATGGTTTATGGCTAAAATTTTTGTTAATAATATTACTCATTTGAATGTTTATAAATGTAAAATAACATTGATTATATATGTGATAGTAAGATATGCGAAATAATGATGTGACTAGCTACGACCATTGTAACGATTAAGTGGCTAGGTACTTTACTTGCTGTTAAGTGATCTCAGGGAAGTTGTTATTATAATTTAGTAGTGATTATTCGTTACGATTATGGTAATTAGTGTGTAGTTAGAGTTTTATGTCCTATTATACCATTAATATTCATTAGTTCTATAAAGGTTATGTAATATGTTATTAGCTTTATTACTAATATGTAAAAACGTGTTACTTTAGACATATTATTGCGTAATTTATTAGTTATATTTATAAACAGAAGAACTTATTTTTGTGTTTATGTTTAGTATAAAAACTTTGTTATTGTTAACTCTGTTATTGGTCTGTATGATAATTAGACAAGGTTTGATAAATTTATATTCTTGTTAAAATATTACTATGTCTCTCTCACAATTGATAAATTAATTATAACGTTATATATATTAATATGTATTAATAGATATTAATGTTATCTATGATAATAGTTATCATGATTAGAATAGGTTACGTATTTGTATTTGCTCATAAATGTTTAGATTACTTTACAGGTATACTTGCTCGACTGGTACTATTATTATAGTTAAATACATAGATTTAGCTCCTATTAAAAAAATCTTTTATTTTATGAAATAATTCCATATGTTTCTCCATTATTTAATTTTTCTTTAAATTTCAGTTTGTCATCTATGTTAAGCGCTTTATTATGTTGAAATATTAAATTTTGTTAATGTTAGCAATATATTCGTCATACTGTCTTCTAGCGTAAGTATAAAGAAATACTCATTTTTTAGTGCTATTGTTTATTTCCGATAATGATACTTCGTAATATTGCTTCAGAATGAATAAATCAATAGTGTTAATGTAAATATAATTAACATTGATATGTTATATGAGAGATATAATGTTGAATAAAATTACGCTGTATTATAGTGTAGAGAATAGGTAATAACATATTATAAATTAGACTTTGTTTGTCCACTGCATCTTTGAAACTTTTATTTAATAGTTTGGCTTTTACTTCCATTTTTCATTCGTTAAATCCCCTGTTTTGGGCTTTTGGTCACTGTACATTATATTCTTAAGTTCTGGTAATGAAAGTACTTTATTTAAATAGTGAAAAAGTATTAAAGTTAAAACAAATGGAAATATGGGTGTGTTAGTATGATTATAAATAGAACTTTAGTTTTATGTACTATGTTATTGTTTGATTGTTGTGTTGTTGTTGTTGTTTTGTATTGTTTCTGTTGTATAGTTGTTGTTGTTGTTTCCAACGAGAATATATACTCTTTTTGAATCTAGAGATTAATATGGTGTTCTGTTTATTCAGAGAGTGTCACTCGATCGTATTCTTGTTTACTTCTTCTGATTGGTCGAAAGAAAGAAATTTACTCCAATCGTCGTGTTGGATCCGTTGCACTCTATTTCTATTTCAGTTCAATAAAGATTTTTCGTTATATATATATATATATATATACGATTATATATATTGACGTGCTGATACGATGACCATCGCCCTCAAGTATACCTCTTACTACGCTTGTTGTTTGTAATTATCTTACGAGGTAGTCTCTCCTTCCTATATCGACTGTGTCATTTCTAATAATATATAACTAATTAATAATATATTTCACTATGATCTATCAATTACATTGGGTTATCCCAGCCCGGCAGAGATAATCTACTTCATATAACTATGACTCTCTTTTATCGTTATATATGTTGATGATGGAATCATCTCAAGATTTATCGACTCATAGCTAAGTCTTGAGCTTAATGGGTTAGAGGTAATAAGTGTGTGTTATCGATGGAGTTGACGCTAAGTTATAAATATTCATAACTGGAAAAGTGGAACATGCGTAAGTGTGATTCTTAAATAATAGAATAGGTACGTTTGATGTTCTCGTTTGTTTGACGACTCTAATATTATAATTAACCTCATTGATGTTTACGCCGTATCTACTGAAACTCACATCCGGATAAGTGTGTAACCTTCAATGCGTAGGTATAGGTTTCACAGTTCAAACATCTGGGAAAATATTACAGCATTGCTTAAATTAAAAAAAACGAATTAACAGCACATCTTGACGACGTCAGATGTTGGACATACTTGAGGACCTAATACATATAGGCACATGGCTGTAATCTGATGATCATTTACACCGAAACATAGTGGTTTCCGCGTATAATGGCTAAGTATACAGTGAATAGTTATGCCGTTTCAATAACTATTCAAAGCTTGGATGAGGTTACTTCTCTCTTGTATTAGAGTGAAATGAGTGCTGTATATATTCTGAAATCGACATTTATGCTCACGTGAAAAAATGGTTTTTAGTGTTGCTGAAGTTGATCAATTTATAATTTTACTTACAAATTTATTTCATATAAAAGTGGGTGTATTAATTCTTATTAGATGTAAGTAAATAATATATAGAAACGTTACTTAAATGTAAATAAATGCTATGATTTCTTACTGATTTAGATGAATTTAAATATATTAAAAATAAAACTTGTTTTTATGTATTTATATGTTTTATTGTATTTATATTAATAATAATTCATTTAAAAAAATTATATGTTTATAAAAAATGAAAACTTGTTTTACTTCCACGACTATGTTCTTTGAACTGACTAAGTTGTTAATTGTTACTCTGTAATTGATTTCATCTGGTTGTTGTGTTTTAAGTACGTTATGTTCATAGTTTAGCTTTTTACTGAGGGAAAACTTTACTTTGTTTGTCTTTACCACTTAGGTATTATGCTGGTTAGGTAAGGTTATGCCTAAACTTTTTGTTAAATATAAATATGTTACATGTACACAATTAACCACATTGTCATGTTGTGAGATCGTTTTGATAAAGTGTGAATGGATATGTTTTTGTGAGTCTTGTTAGTTTCTTTTACTGTTGATGAGTTTGGACCTTTGTTAATGTTGCCAGTTTATTCTTGCTAAGGTGTGTTAGGTTTGGTCGTTGTATATTATATTCTCAGTCTTGGTTCTAGCAATGTTATGTTGCTTTATTAATGTGAAAAACTTTGTTACTTAAGCATACTTTCGCTGGTCTGTATTATAGATGATTACACAAGGTTATGGTAAATATTTGTTAATATTACCATTTAATGTAAATTAACAGTTATGTTAGAGATATGCTTGACCAAGTGTGAAAAGGTTACGTTTTTTGGATGTTATTGTTAGTTAACTTTTACTGTTGGTTAAGTGTGGTCCTTTGTTAATGTAAACCGTTTAATTCCTGGTTTAATATGTTGCTAAGTTTGTCAATGTGGTTATATTCTTAGGTCAGATGATGCTAAGTTAAGCTTTATTAATTGAAAATTTGTTCTAAGTATATTCGTTTGTCAGTGTATAAAGAATTTGTTTTCATGTTATGTTTATCCAAAATGATACTCAAAATGTGACTTGAATCAATGTAGGAATCAATGATCAATCACGATCAATTAGATAAGGGGAATGGAAGCGAGGGTGGCGGGAGGTGGATGGATGGTGGTTTGATTTTACTATTTACTTGCTTTAGGGTATGTAAAAACTTAAATTTAAGTATAAACAAAAAGAATAAGTAAATTTTAGTTTATTTAATTTTTTTTTTTTTATTTTTTTTCTTGATGTCTGAAACCATTATTTCGAAATCTACAGACCCAATAACATTAATATAAAGACACCAATATTTGTATCATTATACACAATAAATATAGATAACTCGGCTCCGCATCCGAGCCTGAGCACCGGTGCATGCATGTCAACTCCTATACTCTCTGTAGTCTAAGTACTACCGTTTATCATTTCTTTCCTTCTTTATTCATCTTTCATCCTATTCTTAATTCCTCCTTCGACCATATGTTTGTCAATACTCTCTGTGCTTTTATTTTCTACCCAAAGGGGGGGGGGTCAATAGGGGGGGTGCACCCCTACCTACTCACATTTCCATAATGGGTATAATTACAATGGTCCTAGACACTCACTATATTACTGGACTTATATTATAACCTACTAATATTCGAGCTTCACTTATGGGTTCGATAACCTATTATAAGCACACAATAATTGATTGTATACGAATTGATTTATTTAATACTATAATCTCAGGCATACTCGCACTCACAAGTTGTGGCTCCGTAAGCATCCACGGCTGCCGGTATAGCCTAAACTTATTATAAAGATTTCCTCATATATTTACATAAACTATATTAATGTTAAATTAAAATTCAAAATTATAATTATAAAACTCTGAATCCTCTCATCAAATATCAGCCTTCCACGAACATATGGATACGAACACTCTCGATTTTTATGGGAGTGGGGTCCCCCTTCGGTGTGGCCCCCACGGCTACGTACCTCGTCTACGACGAGGTTACCTTCCCATCTAACACCCATCCAAATTTTAGCCCGATTCGATAACTCTAACCATTGTAGATATATATCGTAGCCATAGGCTGAGCCAGAGCCTGAGCCTAAAAAATCATTTCTAATAATAATAATAATAATAATAATATAAGAATAATAATTAATAAATAAAAATACATAATAATAATTATAATAATAATAATAATAATAAAATAATAATAATAATAATATATACTAAATAATAATAATATATAAAATAATAATATATAAGTATTAATAAAAATATAATAATAATAATTAAATTAATTATAATAATAATATAATAATTAAATTAATAATAATATATAATAATAATATAATAGTAAATTAATATAATAAATAATAATAAATTAAATTTAATAATAATATATTATAAATTAATAATAATAAATAATTAATAATAATAATAAATAATAATAATAATAATATAATATAATAAATAATAATAAGTTAAAAATAATAATACATAATAAATTAATAATAATATAATAAATAAAAATAACAACAGAGGATGAGTCGGAATCGGTGCGCTACGGTGCGGTATGCTTGCGGTGCGGCTAGCGGTTGGGTGCGGTACTCGGGGACTTTATATACGGTATATATATTAATTAATATATATATATATATATATTAATTATAGCTAATTTTTTTTAATTTAATTTAATTTAATTTATTTAATTTATTTAAATTTATTATTTAAATTTATTTAAATTTTTTTTATATTAATAAATTAAAAAATAAATTAGAATTAAATATACCGAAGTAAGTAACCGATCCACCGTTACTCACTAGTGTATAAACAGCTTATAATTATAAAAACGTATATTATACTCGAAACATCAGATGTCCTTATCAGCTACTTAGCTGATTAAAGGTGAACAGTTAATCAACGCTTCATACAGTTCCTTAGGTTGCGTCTGAACTTGGGGGTAAATACTACTATATATATAGTATTAAATATATATATAATATAATATGTTAGATAATAAATTATTAATATATATTATTTACTAATAAATATAGTAATATCAAATATATAAATAGTCTATTGCCAAGCGTTGTAATTTAGTATCAAGTGTATATTTAATATATATTAGATAAAGTTTAAAGATAATATATATATATATATCACGGGCGTATACATAGGGTAGGGCGGGTAGGTAGCACGGTAGAGAGCACTGACCCAATATTTTTTAGTTTTTTTTAATTAAAGGAATATTTTAGAAATGAGGATGAGAAAGGAGTGAAAGAGTAAAATGTAGATGATAGATTGATAGATGGAAAGATGGATAGATAAAAAGAAAGAAGACTGATTTTATAAAATAAATTTAAAGAATATCAACTACTTATTCAGTAATAACAATTATTAAATGACAATTAAATTTCATCTTGGGAAAATTTGTCCTTGCAGCTACTCGATAGGTGCTCCTAATGAGTTAATTTATTAAAGCTATGGCGCGGATACGAGTAGATACTTCATATTTCAATAATGAAAGATGAATAAGTAGGGGGAAAGATTAAAGCAAGCGTCATAGTCTATTCTGTTCCACAAATGTGCTCACCCCGCAAGCTATACGAGTAAAACCCTGCTATAATTTTCCCCATCTGGAATAATGGGCGAGTACAGGTAGTACTCTTTCTGTTAGTCAGTTCGCAGTGAGAGAATCTTGATCTTATATATTATTAATTTCTGATTTCCAAGTTTTAGATTTTTATGCATCTCTCGCCTTGATCTCTCTGTTTTTTTAACATTTGAAAGAAAATTCATTGAATCTATCTCTTTGTCTCCTTCTCTCTCATATTCTTCCACCAAGGGGGCCTCTCTCTCTCTCTCTCTTCTCTCTCTCTCTCTCGTCTCTTCTCTCTCTCTCTCTCTTTATCTCTCTCCTCTACTCCATATACTTCTCTCTACTTAAGTGTTAATATTTAGTCAAACTAATAAGTAATATTATAACTATATAATTTATATATATTAGTCATTTGAGTATATATATATAGCTATTAATATATTATATATTCCTCAACATCACCTCGTTTACTATAACTTTCATCTTACTACTATAATACTTTTTCATTATATTGTATTTCATATATTAACATACTCATAGTTATACACTTTACACTAACTTTTTTCTATTTTTTAAACCAGTAATGTTTCTTATATAATTCTATTGTTTACCGGCTCTAGTCACTGAGACTCAAAACCAATTTGTAGTATCTAGCTAGGTATTTATGATATCTTCCAAGATTGTCACGAATGTAGGATCATCAAGTAAAATAAAAAAAAAATAAAATGTGATTATTTAGAGTTTCTCTGTTTTAACACTTTTGCTAATATACTAAAAAAAAATATGATGTATTCTTATGAATACTGAAAATAGAAAGTTAATAAAATTTTCCAGACTTTAATTACTCGTAAATAATAATGAATATTTAATATATTTAATTATATCAATAATATTATATATTAGTGACTAATATTTTTAAGATCTCAAAAATAGTTATAATTCTCATAATGAGTATATGATATAAGTCGAATGTTACTGATTTAATTTCTATATTCATTTGATTTTAAATTATTTTTGTAAATATAGTTATAGACAATATATGAGTGTGTTCTGTGGCCTCAAACCAGATTATTAACGTTTTTCAGGTAAACGCGAGTTGAAAAAATCATACTGATTGATTATTATAATAAAGCTCAATTATTTACAATATATATGAGATACTAATATAGTTATAATTCAATAATATATATATATATATAATATATATATATATATAGTATATTAATAATCATTGGGGTAAATAATTGACATAAATTAGTTGATATAAATTATTAATTCTAAGGGATGTAAAAGATATTATCAACTATCATTAAGTATATCTATACGGATTTATAATACAGTATTATTATAATTTTATTACTTTATTATTCCTCATCTATATATAGTATTAGTGGCGTGTATAACTCACCTTTAATTTTTCCTACTGCTGAGTATCCCCTCTCTTATTAAAACTTATTCAAATTTTACCATAGATCCTTATTTAAATTTTTTATTCTCTCCCTTTGATTTGAGCCCCTTATAATTTTTTAACCCTGTTATAAAATCCCCTTCATTAAATTATTTCGTGAGACTTCTCTGTACCCACTTTAATTGTTTTATTCCTCCACCTTTCTGAGCTCCTACTATATGTAAAATATTTTTTAACCGCTATTAGATCCATTTTAAAATATGTGTTTACTCACACTATTCTGTAAACTCTCTACCTATATAAAATTTTTCCCTTGCTAAGCCCTTATGTAATTTTTTCCTACAGTTATGATCATACTTATTGCATACCTCCCTCTTTTTAAATATTTTTACTTTCTGTATTTACTCCCCTTTATTTAATTTTTCTAGTTTTGGTTCTGACTCCTTTAAATTTTTCCCACTTTTTGACCCTTTTAATATTTTAACCTCTTACTGATATCTCACCTCACCTTTATATATTTTATAATTTTTTGCTTCCCTTTAAATGACCATAAACGTTAACTAATATAATTATTTTTTCTATTCGTGTCCCACCTTGTATATATATGATTCTTATCCTCGAATTTCATATCCCGTTAATGATAAATTATCTCCTACTAAGCTCCTTATTAAAATGCCGCCTTAGCTCTATTATATACACCCCGTATTAAATTACTTCCCCTATGCGGACCCTTTTAATTTATTTATATCCATACTTAATAATTTTATTTTTTAAAAAATGACTCATTTTTATAAAATTATTTTTCCCCTGTCTGACACCTTTAATTTTTTTCTTTCTCCCTCGCTCGCCATAAGGCTATAAGATAGTTTTAATCTATTCATATAGTGATAAATAATTTTGAAAAACCTGAAATTGCTTATACAAATATTATGAATTTATTAATATTTCACTAATAAAAATTATGGTTTCTAAGTAAATCAATTGTTTTGTTCTTCTAATTATCAATATATCTATAATATAATTATATAATTTTATTCTCTTATTTTTTTTAGAATTAATATTATTTGGTAGATAGGAATATTTTTTTTTTATGTGGAACTATCTTTATTTAATAATACCATAAAAAACGCCTCTACGTTAAAACTTTTTCAAAAATTATTAGTTTACACTCAAAATTATGGATTTCATGAACATTACTTATCATTTCATTGTCTTGTTAACATTATATGCATCTTGTATTATATATTTTTTTATTTATATATTTATATTATACTGCTCTCAACAGATTTCTAATTTAGACATTTCTTATTCTCAAAACCATTGATAGTAATTACCTACTATTGTAAGGTATTTTTCACAGGTAAACTAATACAGGATTAAAACGTATATAAATCGTTATTTTTGAGAATAATTTATGAGACCTTTATACCGAATATATTGTTGAGTAGTATGTGTAGTCAATAATCAAAGAAGTTATATCTACCTGCTTCCTCTCTCTTTTCTTTTTTATTCAATAATATGCATGTCTAGTAGTATATAGTTAATAATTATAGGTATATTACCAATTAAATCAAGTAACATTGATCAATTTATTTTATTATTAATAATTTATAAAACTTATTACACTAAAATTATTAGAATTACCATTCAACGATATATTCTCATATATATACTTTAAACTCACATATAGTGTACTTACTCCTCTAAAAAGTTGAGGGATACGCGTAACATCTCGGTATATAGTAGTGTATACGCACAGTGAGAGAGGCATAGTAATGATACCGCGCACGCAGTGTACACTGCTGTCTATCCGGTTTTATTAACGTAGTTAATGTTTGTTCACTCGTTAACTTTTAATGCTTGCTCGCTGGAATAGAGTTTCGTATCAGAAATACGGACTCATTAACGATGTGTTACATATTGTGAGTTAACGCTCTAAACGAGTTAAAATTTTGAGCTTACATTGAAAACGCGCGATTACCCCTTCATTTCTTTACAAAGCATTTTTTTAAAAAAATGTTTTCTCAGAGTTTTCCTGTTCGCGACACTCTGCGAATGTCACGGCATAGCACCAGTATTTTAAAGGTGAGATCATATTAAAATGAAAATATTAAAATTATATTCTCAATGGCTCAAAATGTGTTTATCTTACATCGGTTATTATCCCGTTTTAAGTTAAATTTGATAATACTATTATGATGGTCTATTATCGTATACAGGGGGTGGCGTGGAGCATTGCTCACCCCCTAAATCTGTGCGAATAATAAATATTATATATTAACCTCAGGGTATATGTTTTTGCCATTTACGGACGCTTCTAAGGGTGTTTTATTTAGTTATATAGTTAAGGAACTGGAAAAATATGCACATCAATCACGTAAGTTATTGGATTAAGTTATAATTATTTTTATTTAGTTACTAAGTGTATCCTAATTCGTATTATAAGACTTGCATTTTCCTTTAAAAGTTTTAATGTTTTCGTTTTCCATATTGGCTTTGAAGTCAACTAGCTGGTGTGCTTTTATACAGCTAGCTTCTGACTAGTATAATGG
The DNA here is from genome assembly GCA_015478945.1 of Trachelipus rathkii. Lineage (NCBI taxonomy): Eukaryota > Metazoa > Arthropoda > Malacostraca > Isopoda > Trachelipodidae > Trachelipus > Trachelipus rathkii. The sequence continues at coordinate 33,911 of JABUQX010024417.1, read as the reverse complement.
CGTTTTATGGCCTATCTGGAAGATCCTTCACTGAATATTTTTTGAACTCTTCCTTTGATGTCATTGCTATTCACAGCTTCACCCAAATCTTCACTGGCACACACATAGGAGGTTGATCTTCAACTGCAGACAGCACATTTAAAAAAACACAGTTTTAGAGTGGCAGAGAGATCGGCATAGTTTCAAACGCACACTATTTACTCAAAAGCAATTTCGAGGACCTTCATGACTTCATAAGCTTGATCCTGCATTGACTTACCTTTTTAACGATTCGGAGTATTTTAGTAGACCTGTTCATTGATACGAGAGAAATTGATTTGAGAGTAAGACATGTAATTAAATCTATAGTGACTATGGACATAGTCCTCAAATGAGTGTGAATTGATGTAATATAAATACTATTGAAAGAGAGTCATTTTGGCCCTTTAGTCCAGTCTCGCACTCTCAGTCCACCGATACTCCGATGATTTAAAATGAAAAATACCACTTATCAAGTGTCAATGGACTGGTAATTATTTCTATACACTAATGAAAATCGAGATATGTTCTGTGTCGCACTGCAGAATATTTATTTCTTGATGTCATTGTCTCCTATAATCATGGGATGCTGCAAAATTTAACGTGTGAGGACATATATTTCGCAGGTTCTACATTAATAGAGAAGCCATTTTATTCTCTTATTCAGGATCTAAGGCTTTTTTCGATACTTGAAAATTGAGGTGCCATGTGTCTGACTTTGCAATAGAGATGAGACAATAATTATATGCTCGGGGTTTTTGCAAAAGGTTCCCTCTCGCGAGAGAGTAGGGAATTGCCCACGACAGCCTAGCAAGTCGGTAGACTGATTAGATAGCTAAAAATTTCTCTTGCATTTCGCCGAGAAAAACCTCTCACGAAACTAAGCCTATGACCTGCAATGAATGGTAGGTTATATTACAATGCCAAAATGAAGGTTGGATTCCATGTTCTGATGCGTTGTTCAGGGGTTACGACTCGAGTACATATAAATATATATATATTATATATATATATTATATATATATTTATATACTGTATCGCGTAAGCTAAAAAGAGAGATGCCCAAAGACATAAAAGTTAAAAAGAAAACTGAGTTATAGAAAAATATATAATAAAAAAATAAGAGTACCGTATATTTATCATATGTGTTAAAAGTCATCGGTACTTAATTATTAGGTATCATTAATGAACCTAAACATTTTTTATTTCTCACGGAAATTAATTCGATAACTATAGTAATTTACTTTGCCACAATAAAAGACAAACTTTTTCAGGTAAGTAACTCCACCCTAAGTGAAGAAAATACTTAATTCCCATGATTCAGTTGTCATTAAAACTTTGTGAAACCCCGTTGTGGACTCAAAAATATTAGGTTTGCTATTTTATTTTTCCTAATAATAATGTATAAAAATTGTTATTTTAGGGGTAGAAATGGGTGTCAATGGAAATGGCACAACAGTTTTCACAAATCATTATTTGATAAATATACGTTCATTTTCTATTTTTTTATACTACTCTGTAGCCCTGATTTATACCAAAAATCCTATTCATATATTACCTCTTTACCGTATAGACCAATATTATTTTGCGCTTTAGTTGAACTCAAACGTAGCTTCAAATACATTATTATGACATATAACAAATAATAATAATCTATTGACTTTATTGTCATGCTAGCTTCTGAATCATGTTGCACAAAGATTTTTGTGAAATAAGTTACAAGACCATCTGCAAAAACTTGCTGTATCAAATTAAATATTGCTGATCTTGCTCTTATCTCAAAAATGTTATTATAACTGCTCGTGATGTTCTCGTGAATCTCAGATAAATACACACTACTTTCTAAAGAATACTGAAAAATATTCCTATTACAATTGAATTAAAATATTTAGAGATATGTGGACCATAATATTGGACACAGTGTGCATGGAAATCCTAGTCTGTGTGTATAATGATGGTTCATACAGGGTGTCTTGATAACTAGTTGGCCTATCTGAGTACCTCGATTAGTAAATAGGAAATATATTTCTATCTTCTCTTTTACGCACGCCTTTATCACTAATAACCCCCTCACACCAAGTAAGAAAGTCGTTGCCAGAGCCAAGTTTTATTTGTTCGACGTATGTTTGACATATGCTCCGCCTTTCAGAGTTTTAATAGGCTTGTATTTTATTTCATAACTCTATAGACAACAATTCATACCACAGATAAGAAATCTGCGAGAATAAACTTTCTACTCAAGTATTTGCTTATATGAACATTAAAAACTCATTTAGCCACTTTTTGTGGATATAAAAAACTCGTAAAGTATAACACGTAAAAGTGTGAGGAAGACTAGATGGAACTTACTGTATATAGAGTCATTTTAAAAGGAAGACCAGAGCACATATGTTATCACGCAAATCAAAAACTTTGCTATAATTGTACTAGGGTGCCACCATAAGTATATCAAGTAAGTAACACGATAAGAGAGGGAATCATGTTATCGCACTACGTGCGAGAAGTAAAAGCGAAGAAGAAGAAGGCAACGATGGCAGCTAAGAAATAACGAATGAACCAGAAGGGACAGCTTAATGGGCTTAAAGTGAGCGGAATGGAAATATTCATAGAAAAGTGCTTTAGGAAAATAAGTAGGAATAATGAAGTAGAGGAAGAAATATAAGAAAAGTAACGAAAGAAGGAGAGTGTAAAGACAAAATGTGAGAATGATAAATCTGCCTAGAAATCCAAGAGAGAAGGGGTTAGTGAAGTGACGTCTTTTATTAGATTGTGGAGGTAATAATAGTTACACTAGCGAGGAAGCTCATAAGCTCGTCAACGCGCAGCGGAGTAGAGAGTGTTGAGCGTGACGGAGTGGAGATGATGGTAGTGGTGGTGGTATATTGGATAACTTAATTCTCGATTGCCTTGTGACGCTTAAAAATTGTAGCAAATCTAAATATGGTGTGAGAAATTGGTGAATATATATATTGGTAGTGAGCCAAAAAGGTAGTGTGGTTCATATCTGTGGATATTTATTTAATATAGCAATATGTGAAAAGGGAAAAATCTGGTAGTTTGAACCAACCCTGACCCGTCTATTTGATCAGTGCGAGCAAGACCTAAATTCATTCAAAACTTTGCTGCCCTAAGTCAAATGCCTGCGTGCACCACACCACACATGATATATAAGTATAAGGTAATATATATAAGATAATAAGGATAATAATAAATAAGATAATAGATAAGTGAAGGTATATATATATATAATGAGGTAAATAAATTAGTAAAAATAAAAGTATAAAGCTTCATATAAAGTAAGATTATATATATATATAGTATATATATAATATATATATTAATAATATAACCCTTTGCCCCCTAAATGGAAATCCTGGCCTACTCCTCATAGTAATCGTTTACATGTTTTTCTTATGCTGTATTCATTCATTTCTATTGGTTCGCTGAAGAAAAAAAGATAGTGACTGTGCCCCGTTCATGAGTCATTAACTTCTTTCGTTTGCTTACTGAAACTTGTTTGATTCATCATTTGCTCCTCTCGTGACAAAAATATAAGAAGTAGGCCTTACAAGCGTTGTAATTTATAAAAATTTACATATTCTGTATTAAAACTGTAAGTTGGTATTACCGATTATTTTTGACAATAATATACTATAAGTATTAATTAAAGTTATTTACGCTTGGAAGTATTCTTTGGCAAGCGGCAAAAGTATCTGCTAGGGTCAAAGCCAATTATTTAAGTCTAGTAGGCTTAATATCATTATTAATATTTTGTTAGGGATATTATTATAATAAAGAAAATTAACAATTATGTATTACTATTCCTACATATTTTGAAGAGGGTTAACGTTAACGATTAACGTTAACTTCGCTACATTCTTTACCATAAACGCTTTAATGATTAAAGCCAATTAATTTTTTTTGTTAACGATAAAGGATTAACGGCGTTAACTTTTCTCATTAACGGTTGCCGACCTTTGTGTGTATATATATATATATATATAATTTTTTTTAATTATTTTATATTAAATTTAACTAAATTTAATTTAAATTAAAAAAATAAAATATTATATATATATATATTAATATATATATATATATATATATATATATATATATATATATATTATAGTATATATTAGTATATATTATATTATAATATATATTAATATATATATATTATATATTATATATATATATATATTTTATATATATTATATATATATATATAATATATATACTATATATATATATATATATATATATATTTATATATATATATATATATATATATTATATTACTATATATTATATATATATATATATATATATATTTATATATATCTAAAAGAATCTAAAAAAAAGAAGAAAAAAAGGATAAGTAATAATAAGGCAAGTAATTAGAGTAGATAATAGTTGGGAGAGAAAGAAAAGAAGAAAGAGAAGGGAGAAGAGAAAAGGTGAAGGAAGAGAGAGAGGAGTAATAAAGATAAGGGAAAAAGACTAGAATTATGGTGAATATGTAGAGAAAAAAAAAAAGAAAAAAGGCAGAAAAGAGGAAGAAGAAAGAGAAAAGATTATAAGAGAAAAAAGAGTGAGAAAAGATGAAACAGACAGAAAGTCAAAAAAAGCCAGGCACACAAAAAGTAGTAAGGAAATAGAGGAAAGGAAGAAGAGACGGGAAATGAAGGCAGGAAAAGGACGGACAAGAAAAGAAGAGATTGAAAAAGTTTACAGAGAGAGAGGGAGGGAAGAAGAATAGGGAGTAAGTAGGGAAGGAGAGAATGGAGAAGAAAGAAGGAAAGAGAAGCATAGAGAAGAGGGAGGTTGTTCTTTTAGTTATGTGGGAGTAAGTAGGAGACCTTTGTAGAATAAGATTTTAAAAGTGGGGGAAGGGACAGGGGAAAGGGAAAAGAAGGAAAGAAGAAAAAGAATAGAGAGACAAGATTGGGAATACTAAAAGATCATTGAGTGAAGAAGAAGAAAGGAAAAAGATTAGCTTTTTCAGAAGAGTTTTCTATTCCCCAAATAAGGAATAAGAGAAAGTAAGGAAGGGAAATTGAAGTGAGAAGGTGTGGTTCAATGCTTATTGCTTCAGTTGTTTACTGAGGAAAGATTTAGATAATAGTTTGGGACTAATAGTATCATGAAGAATGAAGTTTTATGCATGCTAAACAAAATAGAGAAAGATACAAGAGATAAGAAAAGTAAAAGGTATGAGAGTGTATGAATGATAAAGGAAAAGGAAGTAAAGAGATATAAAACGAATTTTAGGTAATAATAGAAAGTTCATAAGTGAATAGAGAAAAACAAACCCCAAAGGTAGAGTTAAGAAGAAGCATGCAAAAAAGAGCGCCAGAACGTGAGAATGAGGGTAAGGTAGAGAATGAGTAAGAAGGGAAAAGAGAAGGGAAAGAAAGCAGAGGAAGAAGAAGAGAGGAAAAGGAAGGGGAAGAAGAAGAAGAAGAAGAAGATATGAAGAAAACAATTTCCAGAAAAAAAGAGAAGAGAAGAAAAAAAAAAAGGTGAAAGGAGAAAATAAAAGAAGGAAGATAGAACGAAGAATGAAAGCTAGAAGGAAAAACACGCAGCAATATGCAGAAAAGGAGGCACAAGGAATGAGTATTCTTAGAGATTTTTTTAAAAGGCGAAAGAATGCGAAGAAGAAAATATAAGAAAAGAAAGCACGTGTGTTGAGGTGAACAGAGGAGCAAGAGAAAGACAGTAGAAGAGAGAGAAGAAAAAGAAAGAAGAAGAAGCAGAGAGAAAAGGAGAAGAGAAGAAAAAGAGAAGAAAAAGAGGGCATGAGGAGAAAGGAGAAGGAAAGAAGGTAAAGAGAGGAAAGAAAAGTAAGGGGGAAGAAAGGAAGGAAGGGAAGAAGGGAGGAGAATACGCAGTTAGAGAAGAACAGGAAAGAAGGAAATGAAGGTTGAGAAGAGAAAAATGAGCAGAGTAAGTATAGTGAGTTGAAGAAAGAAAAGAAGAAAAAGAGAGAAGGAAAGTAGGAGAAAAAAAGAAGAGAGGCTCTATTAAGAATATAGGAGAAAAGAGACATGAGAATAGTAACAGGAAGTAAAGCAGATAAGGAAGAATTATGAAAAGAGAGGAAAGAATAGAATATAGGAGGCAGTGGATAGAGAGGGAAAGCTTTAAAAGAATGCTACTGGAGTAATGTAAAAGAAGCTCAGTAGAGGAGAAAAGAAGAGTAATGAAAGAGGTAGACATGAGAAGAAAATGAGTTGTAGAAGGGAATGAGAATAAAGAATTATAATTGGTATGATCCAGCAAGCACGCAAGAAGAGGTACAATTCAGAAAGAAAAAGAGAGAATAAGAGAAAAGGAAGAATAAGGATAAGGTAAGTCAATGTCAGAACAAAACGTATTTAGATGTGTGTGGAAAAAAATGAAACAAGCTGTCTGATTGGCAGCGATGACGATTTTAGTACAGTACCATAATATTGCATATATGATATTGTATATTGAGATTTTAGTAAATCACACAAGAAGCACATATATATATAAGAGCTTGTTTGATAAGAGAATTGCACCCAGAACACAAATAAGAAGGCTATGATGAAAGAGGTTGTAGATATGTTGTGAAGGAATGAGATGCAAAGTGCGAAGTGTAGAGAATGTATGGTGGAAAAAGGAGGGAAGAAGAATAAATGAGAAAGAAAGGCAGGAGAGATAAAGAAGAAGAAAAGACAAGATAAGTCAGTGAAGGAAGGATACAATGAGTTGGAATTAAAGAGAAGTCTGAAAGGAAATAAGAAGGAGAGAAGGTAAGCAGAAAGTGAGAAAAAGAACATGAAAGATAATGTGTACAAAGTAATAAATCTCGCAAGGGTTCAAGATCAAGAATGAGAGAGAAAGAAGATAAAGAAGATAGAAGAAGAAGAAGAAAGAAGTAAGAAGGAAAGTAAGAAGAAGAAGAAGAAGTAAGTAAAGAAGAAGAAGAAGATTAGAAGAAGAAGAAAGAAAGAAGAAGAAGTAAGAAAGAAGAAGTGAAGGAAGAAGAAGAAGAATAAGAAGAAGTGAAGTTCAACGCACAGAGGGAAGATCGCAAGAAGTGATAGGAAGGGAGATAAGCAGAAGAAAGGAGCCACTGTAGAATAAGTGTTTACTACGTGTATAAGAATAAAAGAAATGTATAATAGTAGAAGAAGAAAGAAGACCTGCAAAGAGAAGAGGGAAAGTATAATGCAAAGGAAGTTATATAAGAAGAAGAAGGTAATGTAGGCAAAGAGATAGAAGTGCAAGAGTGAATGCAAGGCCCCAACGAGATATGAAGAGAGCAAGAATTGAAAAGTAGGGAAGGAAATGATCTTAATGAAATATACAGAAGAAAAAGAAGATGATAACAATATGAAGAAAATAGAAGACGCCAAAAAAATATTAAAAGAAAAGAAGATAACGACAAAGAAATATAAAAGGCAGAAGTAGATGTATTATAAAAAATGAATAGAATGATGATTGGAAAGATGAGAATAAGATATTGATAAGAGAGCGAGTTCATTCACTCGCATAAGAGAGAATAGCTGACCTCATCAACTAAAAAGTGGTATTATTAAACGCTATAACACACACAAACTATAATTATAGATAATTCACCAGTCCAAATGACCTTGACAATGAAAACTACGCGAAAACGACTTAGATAAATACATTGTCGGCGATGAAAACAACGACAACGATACACAGATGCTACACGGGAGTGAGTGCAAGATTGAAAAGTAGAAGCTCCTTTCATCTTATTTTATATACCACACGCACTAATGGCACATTCAAACACTCTTTCATTTTATTTTCAAATGGCGTCAACATAGTCTCGGAAAAGCTAAGAGTTTTCTGCTTTCAATGATAAGTACGATATCAAAGTCTGACAAATTAGCAGCATCGACCTGCCAAAACATTTTCTCTGTGAAAACAGAGGCATTCCCTTGAAGACTTGAAAACATAGAGCAGAAGGGAGATATATTGTAATATGGTGAGCAAAGGTTGAAAGTTTTGGAATGGTCTTATTATATCGTTTTCATCTCCATAGCTATCACCACTCAACTGAGCGAAGAATGCCAGTCCCGTGTAGCTGAACATATTCCAAACGGCTTAATACATTGAGGGATCCTGAGTCATGCGCTCGCTAATTATGAATGTGATTAAGTCGTTTTAATATTACTTTTAGCGACAAAGAGAAAAAGAAAAGTAAAATAATAGGTTAATTACCCAGAGAATTAGGACTATTTAAATCTAGGACTATATTACACTAAGTAACAAAATACCGAACATTAGATATTTATGAAGCTTATGACAAAAGGATGTCGCGGAAATATGAATCTTTCAGTATTCTTAGAGATTTATGCAAAACTCTCAAGTTTCAAGGTTAGAGAGAGATGGTTCATTCACAAATTACTAAACCACTCTGATAAGATTAATAATATTTTACGGTGATTGTTTAAGAGATTAAAACAAACAATCAACTAATCATACTATATGACTGACCATGATATTCCTTATATCTTAGAATTATGATTAGACATAATTATATTAATCTGCTATTAAACTATAAAAGAATAGTTTATGACCAAAAGTTTAAAACTTAACTTATATCTAATCTTCTCTAATTTGGAGATCACTTCAATACAACATCGTAATCAATGTTGGACACTTAAGGAAGTCATCATGATTGGATTGGAACATAAAAACAAAGGGCGATTATTATGCCTCACAAAAGTAGGAAAAATGCAGTTGTATTTCCCCAAAGATTAAGTTTCTTGAATGGCATTTAAGCCTGAATTAAGAGGTTCTTGAGCAGTCTATAATTAACACCAAAGTAGATCTATCTTGTCCACATCTGAATATGATATATGACCTTAAGATAAGCTCAAAGAATAAAATATTCTGCGAATAAATAGGGATCTAAAAATAAGACTAAGAAATAAACTAACTTTATATGAAACACTGATTGCTGGAAAATTTAGAATTTGAATAAACATATTTATGTTATTTAATTATTTTAATGTTTAATCACAATCAAATTGCAAAGGTAAGTTTTAGAATTAAAGAGAATCCTTACCCTCAAAGTATTCATGAGGTCTTATTTACTTGAACCTAACAGGGATGTTCCGCAGTGCTGTAAATATAAGAGATCGGATATACGCTATATTATATCTCACTATATATCATTAGTAGTCAAGTTATAACGATCTAAAATAAAGTTTTAATCACTAATCCTTATGGCTTTAATCAAAGATATAAAATTGGAAGTAACTTACAATAATTGGAATTATTATACCGTTTTTAAATTTATAATATACGGAACTGGAAAGTAGAAAATAAAGTTTAAGATCATCAAACCAAGTGCACAATAATGAAATAAAAAGATTAGATTCACCCTCAATTTGCCAATGTACTGTTATTTAATGTAATTAAATAATTTTCATTGGAATTTATGGCAAACAACCTTTCTTATCTAAAGAGTTAGGGACCAGTGTCCACAGTCACCCCTATATATATCATATATTATATAATATATATATTAATATATTATTATAATATTATATATAATATATATATATATATATATATATATATATATATATAATAACAATAATATATAATAATATATATATATAATAATAATATAATATTATATATAGGATATATAATTATAATACTATTAATATTATTATATAGTATATATAGTACTATTATATAATATATATATATATATATAGATATATATTGATAGGGAGAGTACACGCAATACTAGAAGCGTTGGAATACTCCCCATTTATTTAATGCGGCCCCTTTCTCTTTGTCTGTTCATATTCTTTACACACTCATCCTCCAGGGCAACATATTACTGACACCATTTATCCACACTACTTAAAACACCCCCTCTTCTAACAACACTCTTACAACATCGCCTACTATCATATCCCTATGTTGGGGAGAAAGAAATTGCCCACATCGTATGCCTGCTTGTCGTAGAAGACGACTAAGGGACGTTTTGGTTGGCCTGCCCACTACACATCTCATCTAGGAATGCTAATGCATGCCTCGGAGCATGGTCGTTATCAGCATAACGCCGCTAATTTACGGGCAAATGTAGATCTATCGTAATGAACGTCAGAGAAATAATGTTGAGAAGAACGAGAAACAAGGTGATGATGTATTTCAGAAAGGCCAAATTATTTGCTCGCTGTGACTGAAACAAAGATGAAAGTACCAGTCAAAAGGACAATTTGAAAATGTGTGTGTGCGAGTGTGGAAAGATATGAAAGGGGAAGAAGATTGAAAATTTGATGATTGACGTGTTTAGGAACAGTACCGGGCCCCGGCCAAATCAGGAAAAACCGGAGGTTTTCACCGGGTTAACTGAAATTTACACTAAATAATAGAGGTTAAATCAAACAAAATAAAAAAATAAATTTACTTCCAGCCTTCCATTTATAGCGTCATACCTACACATATAACCTTTAAATAATCAATGTTTTTTATACAAACTATGGATAGAGTGGTCCCTTTCATAGTCATCATCCGAGTTTTTAGATTAAAATATTCAAATGATAAATTTTTCACGAAAAATTAGAATATAATTGTATAATTATTAAAAGTTATTATTTAAAGTAAATATCTGTAAGAAGATCAAACATAACGTCTCTTTTCAAATATTATTTAATGAATAATATTAAATATATATTATATTCATAATATATAATAATTAATATATATATAATATATATATATAATATATTTATATAATATATTATAATATATTATATATTACTATATATATATACAATATACTAAATATATTATAATTAATATATATAATATATATATATATTAATAAACTTATTTTCTAGAAAATCAATTATTTCTAAAATTCGGTTCGAAAATATTTATTAATTGAATAATTAAATGTATTCCTTTTTATAAATTTATAATTATCATCCTAAGTTTTTAGACTTTCAGTGTTTTTGACTTACATTTCTAAATTTAGCTAACCCCGGCGGCTAAATTAGAGCAGCCCCGGCAAAATTACCGCCCCGGTCGTCCTACTTGTGGTTATAGAGCATGTAGACTTTGTGTTGATCCTAGAATTTAATGTAAATTTAATTTAATATGTTCAAGTATGTTGTAGCCGTTATGCCATCTGAGGGACAACGTTAAGGAGACTCGGATTTTGGGATAAATCTGAATGAGTTGGATGGGCGTGGTAGAAGCTCAGCATTGATAGTTTGACCTAAGGTTGATAATATCAAAAAAGGGAGGTTTTAACACGTGTTTGGTTCGGAGGAAAATGTGGCAATGAGGTAAACGTGATTGATTTCTGTGAGGAAGAGAGATGTGTGTAATAAATACTTTCTTTAAAACATCAATATCCCTAAGTTTACTAAGTGGTGTAGTAGAATGGATGAAGTAAAATATGAATGATGCGTTGGTGAAAAGGAATGTTGAAGATGTTAAGGATGTTATAAACTAATTTTGATTTGACATCGGCATAATTTTTTCTATGTAAATTTCACCCCTCTACCAATCCCTTTAAACTGTGGCGGCTATACAGTGATGCTTCGAGAACAACTAATAAGGCAATAATGTTACAGAATGACAATGAGTTCCCTATTGAATGTGAAAAAAGTTGACACGACACAAATCTGGAAGCAATGAAGACTAAATCTTGAGTAAAAGACATGGGTGATTCTAAAGTAGAAGTAAGAATGTCAAACATTGATGTGGGAATGAAGGTGAAGCAAGCGGTTAAAATAAAAAAGAGCCTGTTAACGTACTAAATCAAAAGAGATTAAAGAAAGCTGATATTATATAAAGAAAACAGAATACTAAGGTGCATACTAGAGAAAGAAGATTAACATACAGTTATGGAAGGAGGCATGAAGCGACCTACAAGGGAATAGGAAGCTCTCCTGGAAGGCCAAATTAAGAGTGAGAAAGGGAACCTGCTTAGAATAATGATAGGGGTGGTGCTTTCGTAACTGAAATGGATGTGAGAGGAGTGTGAAAGAACACTTCGAAAAATCTGCATAAAATGACAATAAAGAAGAGGCGATAGTGAATGTGGTGGTGAGTGAAGAAGAATTCAGGTTCAACTGAAATATTTTGAATTTGAATTCCCTGACTTTCCTCTGACCAAATCCACAAGTTCCCTGTACCAGGTCTGCTCATTATTTTTGCCTAAAAAATTTCTTAAAACATTTATGCAGCCTATTTACTCAGTCAATACATTAAATTATTGAAAATTTTTTATTTTCTTCCTTTGAAATTGCAATGCATTATAAAAATAAGATTTTTTTTCAATAATTAGGGGGTTTGGATTTGCGTTAGCCGTCAACGCAGGCCATTTTATTCTTCCAAAATAAACATTACTTTATAACCAAAAGAAAATAATTAAAGCGTACAGTCTACAGCACGGAGGCGACTAGCATATAGATCACAAATTCTCAATGGGATTAGGTAACTTTTTCTTCTCAAGCATCTGAAAAAAAAAATTTTTATTTTATAGCGTCTTCTTCTGTCAAAGCTTCAAGTTTATAGATTTCTCTGCTCTTCAAGTTTATAGTCTGTAGGAATGTCTTTTTACAATCCTTTTATTGCTCTTTCTTCTTTATTGGTTCGTTTTTCGACTCTGAGATGTTCTTCATCTTCCTATGGCAGCCTTACATTTGTCAACATTTTGAGTGATAGTAACTTTATGAATACTTTCATAGATCTTATAGCATTTGCACTTTCTAGAAATCAGACTATGTTCTTCAGATTCTCCACTAAAATTCTTTAATTATAGAAAACCCTCCTCCACTGTCGCATTTCCATGCAAAATATCATCCTAATTTAATAATTTCCGACAATTCACAGAAACATGTTCCCAGGTATCTATAGATAACAAAACTAACTCGTCTCTTATAAGACAATCCACCATCCAAATATATTTGAATTTAATCAAGGTTAGAATAGCTTCACTGCTAAGTAGCAATTATATGTACTTTTCTTTCTAGAAAAATCAATCAGTTCTAGGAATCACATATTTACATTTCATCAGCCCCATTTTTAAATTTGAAGCTACCGCACTATCTGAAACATTAATTTAAATATGTTTCCCCTATGATATGATGGTTTAAATATATTTATCATCCCACACCTTTAATGCAGATAGTCATAGATCTTTAACATTGATAATCGGTAAAAAATGAAACATGTAAACTGTTTGTTGTATAAAGAACACTCAGGCTCATTTACATCGTTGAGTATGATAAGTGGGTATGTGCATATATTCATGCACACACTTTCACTAAATTTTATCATTAGAACACATAACGAAAAAAGTTTTTCATATGATGGTTGGTCCTCTGAGTTTGATAAAGCAAATGATTTCCACTCTTGAAGTGAAACTTACGCTTGCTTCCCTGATATAAGATCAATTCTTTTATACATAACTTTATAGTATTGCCTTAACTATCAGTTCTTACAACCACCTGATAAACTGTGGGTTTAGTTTGACGTCCACCACTGTCGTTAAAGTATAGTTTTTTGGTAATCATTTTATAAATAATTCCTCAACTGCACAAAATCCAAATCAACTTCGTCAAACTCAAAAAAAAAATCCCTCAAAGTATAAATCCCTCAAAAAGAAAAGATATAAACAGATTAAGTCATAGTCATACAATCCTAAAACACTCCATATTAATCAATCACCTTCAACTCGACAAGGACTGAACTGTGAAACAATCCTCTACGACAGAATAGGAGAATAGTATAATGTGAACTAAAAAATAAAATCAGAGAATAAAGTAGATTTATGAATAAACCTAGGTCCTTTTCATTCACTTATCAAAACATCTCTTATTCCACAATTATACATAAAGGAAAAAAACCTATTAACAACATATGCAAGCTCCGTTTTTAATTTAGCGCAAAATCTATTCATATTTTTTCATTTTTTAAAAATTTCCCTGACCTTTTTGGAATTTCCTGACTTTCAGCATATTTAAACGGTTCCCTACTTCCTACTCACCAATTTTTTTCCTGGCTTCCCTCTGACTTTCCCGAATTAGTTAACCGCAATATGATTGGGATGAGTTTCATTAGCTAAGCGAGGAGTAATCGGTCGCTGAGAAAGTTGAGAAAATGTAAATCTGCACGCTATAAATGAAATTACTGTGAGATCAAGAACGAGGCTAATTGGATTATGGATTGGAAGTTGTGTATAAAGCGTTTATGGGGTATTCGAATGGTTGAGAAGCTGTCATCGTTCTCTGAGATAAGGGAGAAATTTGGGGAGTAGAGTCTAGGACAGAGGAGTTTATTGGTTGGTAGGAAGTATATATGCTGGTATTGGCTCAAAGAGAGCTCGAGTCCTGAAAGACTCTTGATGACGAATAAGCGTCGCGATTAGGCAGTGCGTAGAGGATTTTTCCATGAAACTCCCCCCCCAACAAATGATGAAGAAAATGAGGAGAAGAAGAAAATTGTATTTATTTTGGATTTTGAACAGCTATGACTATTAGAGAAGCTCTGTGGTAGGTTTTAGATATATGGTGCTGGCGAGTGGTTCCAATCCATTCAAAAGGATTTCTATCCGACAATGATGCGTTTTAAATAAAATCGTGTCAAAAGGTATTGGCTAAGTTTAACAGCGGAAGATGAGACAGGGTGTGTATGTCTCCTTGGTTATTTCTTTATAGGGTATGTGATGAAAGAATTAGAGGTTGGAGCTGGCACGGAAATGTGTTAATGATCGAGTTCAATAGAGATGAGCTAGAAGAGATACCCTTACTAATTATATCGGTATTTGTTCTTTGTGCGAATCTGAAGAGTTTAGGAGGATTGGTAGAGAGATTTGGCCTAAAGGAGCGTTTGAAAGTAAACGTTAGATAAGAGTAAGTATGGTTGTGAGTGAGGATATCCCTCAGTGTAAAGGCTATGTTAGATGCTGAGCAGCTGGAACAATTCGATTGCATATTTAGGTATTTGTTGGGATGAACGGCTATAATATTTAGCAAATATCGAGAAAATTTTCTAATGAAGTGCTGGCAATTAAATCGTTAGTGAATGTAAAAGGACTACAGTTTGCGAGCTGTGTAGGTCTTCATGGAGATGTATGTACCTGGTTATTTATAGTAGGAGACTATGGTGCTGGAAATAAGAAGTATAGATCTAAAGTTGCATGGGTTCAGTGGACAATCTTAGGAGCTAGTTGTGAGAAGAATATAAAATGAGAACACAACGTATTAGAGGTTGCTGTGGTTAAAAAGGTAACATGAGATAAAGAAAGTATGTTAGATGGTTTGTCATGTTGAAAGGCTGAATGAGAGTCGCGGTTAAGCGGATGTATATGCTGTTGGTGTTGCGAACCCATCCGGCTTATAGACCGTAGAAAAGTGATGTATGGTCAGTAAAGAATGTTTCAGTGAGAGAAATGTGATTTCAGAGTTCAAGTACATTTTTTCAAATACAAGTAAGAACAATTACTCTAGAATTGTTCAAGGACAAGTACAAGTACTCTAGATTTGTTCAAGTACCAAGTACATGTAGCAAGTACAAGTACATCTATGATACTTGCATATATATATATATATATAAAATATATTATTAATATATATATAAATATTATATATTATATATATATATATATATAATATTATATATAATTTATATATAATATAATAATATATATCTCACAATCATCATCATCACATCATCATCATCAATCATATCACCCATCATCTCTCCCCAACTGGCATAAAGGCTGCATAAACATGCCACGGAAACAGAAAAATATTGTAAGAATGAAGCAAGTAGAAAATGAAGCCATCCCTTACCGCCCTTCTATCGCCAATTAGTGAGAATCTCGTCGCAAGTCAGAAAATCTACCTAGAGTCACGGACCTCGATGGACCGCTCACTATGACATCCTCGTAAATGGGGGTTTATTCTTGCCAGTGATCTAAACCATACCTCCTCAAACCCGCCCTATTCCACTCTGTTATGCACCTTTCTTCCGCTCTGCAAACTCACATTTCTCTTCTCAGCATTCCTTTCTAACTCAATCCAACTTTTTCTTAGGTTTCCATCGGCGACTTTCCAACACACTCCCACTATACATCCATTTAGCCTTACGACTATCATCCATCCTTCACATGACCAAACCATCCTCAACGTACTTTCATTTATGCTCTTATTACCCCATTCTCCACACCAAAAAACTCTCTAATACGTCATTCCTCCATTATCAATTCTTTTTCACACTTAACACCTCCTCTCAGTTTGTCTATTGAAACACATGTACTTTAGATCTATACCTAATATTCCAGACCATGTCCCACTACTATATATTAACACATGAGTAACAACAATATCCTTATTGAATGACACCTAGCCACTCAAGGACTTATCCTTTACATCCACAAGATTTAAATGCGAACACACCTTCCTCCATTCACAACTTCCTACTACACTCTTGCATCATCCGCTCCCTTGTCATTCAACATATAATCCTAAATATTAAATCAATATTTTTTAACTCGCACCATCTAACATAACTTCCACCGAGGACTTCTTCACTCACAAACCTTAACCTTATCCCACCATTTACTTTCAACCTCTCCTTTTACACACATTCCAAATCTCTCACCAGTCCTCTCAAACTCTCTCACATTGCCACACAAAACCAATCATCCTCATATAATAGGGTACCCTCCACTCCCTTCCATCTCCATCATTCTACACCTACCCTTGTCACCAACTCCTAAATTCTTTCATACACTCATCCAACATACAGATTGAATCGCAAAGCATTAGCGCATCGCTCTCTCACTCCGCTATTAGATTTAAACCAATTCACTTTAACTACTTCATTCTTACACACGTCACTATACATCATCATACTTTTGATTCATCAGCAGCTTACCCCAAACACCTATCACTAACACCTGCCATAGAGAATCCTTATTAATCCTATTATAGCCTGTTGCAATCCAAAATCCACTAACTTCCTCTTCCCCCTCATTATCCCAATCATTTTTTCAAGTACAATTAGATCCACACATCCCACCATTCTACTCACCTGTTCTCCCAAATCAGTTCTTCAGTCATTCGACGCACTCTTTTGACCATAATACCAGCATACTGACCTAGTACAATACTCAAATAAAATAATTCTAATTAAACCTATATTACCTAATCCCCCTTACCTTAAATATAAGGCACTGTAACACGTATACATGATAAGATATAAATTTTTCAGCTATAAAGTTCCCCAATGCTTTTGCTAGTCCCTCCCATTACACCGATCTCGTGAGAGCCCACTAAACCATAATTATTAAAAATATAATAATTATATAATATATATGTATATATATTATATATATATATATATATATATATATATATATATATATATTACTATGATATATATATTATTATATGTATAACTATTACTTCTGTTAAAGTTACATATGGTTTATAGAAACACCAATATAGTATTATTTTCAAGGAATTCTGTTAAAGGGTTGAGTGGTAGTCCTATATATGCATATTATATTATTATTTATTATTATTTTATTATTATTATTATTTGTAAATACGCAGTTTCCCACAGACTTGCGTTGATTTATAATATACAGGATATATATATATTATAATATATTATATATATACTAATAAATATATAATATTATATATATAATATATATATATATTTAATAATATATATCTTTCTGTTATATATAAATATAATATATAATAAATATATATATATTAATATAATATATAATATATATATATATTATATATATACGTATATACTTTTTATGTTAATAATAATATATATATATATAATATAATATTAATATTATTAATAAATAATATAATTATAGATTATAATATATATAAGATATATAATATATATATAATATATAAAATATGATATATAGATATATATATATAATACAATACTATATTATATAAATAATATATAAAGATATATATTATTATTTATATATAGATATATATATACTATATGCTCATGTTAATAAATCCTACGTTTTCTCTACTCATAAAATTTTAGGGTAAATTTTTACAACTTAGTTTCAAATTTTAAAAGTTTTTAAAAATTTACTTACTTTAAATGTAATATAATTTAATTTAGTAGTTTTATAATGTCAACATTACATTCGTTTGATAATAATTATTAATATATATATGATATATTATATATATAATATATATATATATATTATTTATATAATAGTATATAATATATTATAATATATTATTCATAAATAATATATATATATATATATGATAATATAGTATTATATATATGATATATAATTCTGACTTCATCGAGAATGAGTTTACAACAGCAGGAAGAGAAGAGAGATGGTATCAGAGAAGAACAGAGATAAGAGAAAGTTCAGAGAGTTTTTTTTAATAGATCTGTGAATTGTTTTACGTCGGACAGGAATGAAACTGTGAAGATATGTATGTGCTAAGATTCCACTAGATCAATAAAAATTAAGTATAAACGAAGATAAAAATTATGATCATATTTATGAAGTTTAAAATTTGATCAAAATTTTTAATCAAAGAAAATTAATATTTTAAATAAATGAATGGATAGGCGCAACTTATGTATATATATACGATACACTTAATATATATATAAATAATCGTTAAATAAATTAAGTCATGGAGGAGCAATAGTATCAAATTAGTTCCTATTTCGCCAAATTAATAACCATACATAAATTTCGAATAACAATGATAGCATAGATAGTCATCTGCGTACCTAGTGAGATTATATGTCTATATGTAAGGAAAAACTGTATATTCAGACATCGCACCATTGACGACTTCTTTCTCGCATAATTCTTTTTTAAGGCGACAGGCTATCAAACCCGCGTCCTTTAACTTTTTTTTGCTTGAAAAACTCATGGACCAGCATGGAAACTTATGTGCCTAGAAACACATTCTTCTGGAGAGCTCTGTGAGAACGAGTTTTGATGCCAAATGGAAAATGCGAGTCCCTAAAGGGTAAAACCCTACCTGAATGTATATTATAAACTCAATGATGGCTCAGAAACCATTTGCGCAAGAAATTTTCTTCTAGATGCTCAGGATAAAAAAAGTAGTTTTCGCGGCCCCCCCAAAAAGAAAAATGCTTCACAGACAGGGCAAACCTTCATGGAATGGAAAATAAAAATATTATATATTATAAGATATTATAATATACATAATTATATAATTAAATTATAGATAGATATATATAATATAATTATATATAATATACTATATATATATATTTATCTATATATTATATATATTATATATTTAATAGCATATTATATATTATATTATTATATTTACTATATATAATTATATGATATAATATATAATATATATATATTATATACAAATATAAATTATAATAAGTGTAACGTACTTCTTGATAATAATTCCATTTAATAATTATTCAAATAGAGTTTATTCCTTCATTTCTTTTACTCCATGCATACTCGCAAATATATGAATCATCTTTAAGTTCCATTCCTTTGTATTTAGTTTATATTTAAAAACACTTACGCACTTTCCACCGTCATGTTTGTTCATACCAATGCATATTGGATTAAATAGCACAAACTTGTGAAATAAATTAAATTTTATTTTAACAAAATGACTTTTCTTAATCTAATGCCAATATAATCTAACTTCCCATAATCTAACTAGTAACCTTTCCAACCCTAACTACACTTACCTAACTAACCAACCAACCTTAACGACATCCATAACGTTACATACGTACCTTATCTAGTAAGCAAATTTCAAATTAGAAAATACATGATTATGTTACCTTCCCGCAAGTAGTCTACCGAATTACACACTGCTGTTGACAATATTAATTCCTCTTTGTTTTAAGTAATGTAATAAATACACAGTAAAAAATAAAGAACAATAAATGAAATACTGATAATATATAAACTTTTATTAGACCAACTATAGTATTAATTAATAAAATGTTAAAAAACTGTTAAATATAAAATAAAAATTAAAAGAAAAAGTAAAATTGATCGACTTCACACCAATACTGTAAATATTGAATAACCTATTTTCTCTTTCATTGCGTAAATTTTATTTATCATATTAATTAATTTTACAAAGATTGTAAGAAAAACAATTAAACATGGAAATATATATAAATTATTAATTTATAATATATTTATTAGTATATAATATAGTATAAATAAATAATATATTATAAAATAATATATCATAATAATATATATAATTTATATATATATATATTAATATTTATATTAATTTTAAAATATTAGATTTCTAACTGTTGATATTGTGAAGCTCCAAATCTTCAACGTCAGTTCACCTTTTCTCCTGCAGGCATCACCAAATTATTTTCTTTATGCAAAGTCGGTGAGAAATCTTAAAGTAGTACCACACCACGACCTCATCTTCTGATCTTGTCTATTATACTTTCTTTTCTATTTAATTAAATAGTTGTATATATCATCTTCATTTCCTATAACTAGATATTTCTGAGTGGCCGAAGACAGTATTCTACATTACCAGTCTTGGTATAAAACCCATGTAATCATTTTCAACGACATTCTTGCTCTCACTTGCTCTGGTCAGAAGTGTTGAGTTGGTAATACTTCTTGTATGTTCCTCGATCGCTTTTATTTGTGTATCAGTCCTCAATTTTTTTCATGTGTCATTTATTTTTATTATTAGAGTTTTAATAATTCTTTTATCTAATTTTAATTTATTGTGTTAGTTTACGAGGATTAAATATCGGCTTTTGAAATATCATTTATTCGTATTTATGTTAATTGGCTTATGTATCAATGATCTGTGTTGTAAAATATTTTCTGTTTCCGTAAATTTTTAATGGCACATGTGCTACGTCAATGTAAGGTGAAAATATTTGCAGCGCTCGTTGCCATTTTCGTCTTGCAAGGTAAGACAATATATTTAATATAATTTTTCTCTTAATAAATTTATTGATTATTAATATTTATACAATATAAAGAAAGTAATAAATATCATGTTCTTGCTGTCAAGCATTTCATTTAATTGCATTTGTTTTGTCATTACCTCAATGAGAACTTCTATAAATTTTTGTAAGCAATTTCCATTGCAAATACTATTAGGCCTTCAGCTTTCATGCAAAACGAGATACAGACCAAAGAAAGTCCATATTTTGCCTAAAATTTGTCTACATTTAAAGATTGATATTAGAAACTATTTTCCTATATATTTAAATAACATTTATTGTTTACATATATTTTATGTAATAATAGAGATATATAGATAGTATATATATATCTATAAATATATATATATATTATAATTATATTTATATATATTATATACATATAGTATATTATATATATATAATTATATATGCTTAAAAAGTATATATATAATAGTTCGTATGCTAATATGTTTATAAGTTAATGTTATAGCGTTTATATGTTATCTTAGCGCATTATAGTTGATATATACTGCTTTATACCTACATATGTCCCACGATATCATTGCATCTAAGATTAAAGTGTGGCATAAGTTTACTGTAGTTCATATTCAATGCATGCGCATACAAATAAATATCACACCCGTCATATCTATTTGTTATGATGTGTAAACTTCTACATTGTTTTTAAAGCAGTACATAATTTCATTTTTTATTAGTATTAAAAAAGGATTTTAATTATGACATATATCCAAAACTTCAAGATCATTTATTTATTTATTTTGCGGAATATTAATTACTAATATTCTTGGTCAATTAACTATTTGTTTTATGTTCAAAACATTGAGAGTCACAGTAAGTACAAGCTTTGATAACGGTGTAAGGGGGATTATTTTCCCCACAAAACTCATTTTACATATTGTTATTGGAATTAGTTTTGTTGGTTTTGAGATCATAATGATAACATAACTAACAAAGGATCTTAGAAATATAAAAGTGTTTTTTGTTCTTTTAAAATGATTTAAACATATTTTTATTTCATTTCATTATTTTTTTCTTACATGCACACAGAGGCATGCCTATACTAATGTTTAGGCATTACGTGTGCATGAAGATATGTCATATTTAAGTTTAAACTGATGCAGAATAACACTATTTGTTTATCTATTGTTTCAGATTAGTAATTGATAGATTATTATATTTTTGATAATTGAATTTTTTTATATGTACTTTTCTTGGAATATCAGCAGCTTTGACTCTTATACTATCTGAGAGTACCAAATTGAATTTATTTGAAAAATCTTTAAAGGTATGAACAATAATATGTTAGAATAGAACTTTAGATCATCTAGTGAAGTTAAATCATGCAATGATATTATAAGTATTATATAATGTTTAATTATGCTTAATTATTAATTATTGTATGTTCATAGTGGTTTTATGTCCTTTTAGGCAATTTAATCAAATCTACAGTGACATAAAACCCTCTCAGACAAACATCATTTGCTAGGGTACGTTCAGTATAATTCTTTATTTATATGTTATTAATTGTATCATAAATTATTTTATTAGCTTATCAAAAATTCTAGGTTCATGAATATCTGTATTTATTTTAGATTCAATTGGAACATAATATTTTTATTATAGTGTAGTTAATTGGTTATTTTATAATATTAGTTAACTGTGGTTTCTCATCCCACAGGTTTTATTTTTATGTTTTATGTAGATTAAATGTTTATGATCAAGTTGATAACAGTTCGTAAGACTTTTCAAAGAAAAGGAAGGTATTGAACTTGATATTAACATTGAAAAAAATCCTGGAACGCGGATCGTTGCTAAACTGGCAGAATTCGC
Source organism: Trachelipus rathkii (assembly GCA_015478945.1). Taxonomy (NCBI): domain Eukaryota; kingdom Metazoa; phylum Arthropoda; class Malacostraca; order Isopoda; family Trachelipodidae; genus Trachelipus; species Trachelipus rathkii. The sequence goes on along the minus strand of JABUQX010024417.1, from coordinate 11,036 downwards.
TCGAAATACTCATTCAAGAGAAGTTAGTATGATAGCAATGAACGCATGGTTCAGTACGGAATCCTAACAACGACTCACCTATCACCAATAGGTTATTAATGTGATTGATAAGGCGTTGAACATATTTCTAACACTTATGTTTTTATCAATATAATCGGAATCTTGAATGATCTCTTCTTTTTGATATTTCCATTCACCCTCCCCATACTCTCACCACGTTAAATCCAGCTACTCTGTACATAACTTCATGTTTCATAATGAGAGCGTAACGATTCACAGCTGAAACCTAATGAAGTGTACCTTTTCCCTTTTTCACATCACCAGTGTTCAATTATAACTTTATAATATCACGATACAAACATATTGAATCGGACTTATAGCGTTTTTTTTTTCTTCTCAGAACTCATAATCACGACATCTTCCGCTATCACTTTCACCTTTCAATCATTCTATGGTTCCTGTTTCACTAAAACTTTCATCGTCTTATCTTTCAGGACAATTAGATGCAACTAAGTACTAATGACCTATCCCATGTGATAACCGCAGCTGGACGAACCTAAGTGCTACATTATCCGTGCCACGGAGGAAATAACAGCTCCGCCCTTTCAGTAATTAATTCATCATTCATCTGCGTCAAACTTTTCCACGGAAGGCCATTTCTGATGACTGTACTAGTGTCAGTCAAACTCTTCGGAGCACTCGGATAATCTCCCTCCATGTTTCTGATTAAGTCCTCGCGTGATAAAAACCATAAAGAGATGAACACGACTCCTCCCTATAAACCAGTGACGTATGAAGTTATCTATGGGTCATGTATAAACCGACCACCGTTCGAACCGTTATGTCACTAGGAAAATCTCCAAGGTATTTTGTTGGTAAGTTTTGAATCATTGATTACTTTGTATGTACGTCACGAAGGCGATTTATTCTTATTCAACAGGATTGAACACTGGCAATTAGGTCAGAATTTTTAGAAGTGTATTAATGGTGCACATGCATGGCCTGGCCAAGATTGAAACTATTGCGAGATAAGTACTTTCATTATTTTGTATCACCACCAAACCTTATCATTTAATTAGGGTGCTCCTGTCTCGGGATATCTTGCACCATCATTCTGTATGCTTTCACTGAATACTTTACGTGTTGTGAACTCCATTTATCTATTTTGTGAATGTGAACTAAGCAAGCCAGCTTTACCATTTGATTTATGACGTACTTGGCTAAATCATTGTTTAGGTTTGTGTACAATACTACATTCTCGATAGGGAATATGCTATATTAACTTTCATGTAGTCTTATTTTACTATTCCGTTTATTGAAGGCTTAGCGTATATTCTATTTACATTGTTTAACACACTTGCTAATTGCAACAATATTGATTATCTCTGGAACGGTCTTAACGCTGCGTAATTTAATACTTATATTTAATATCTAATAAATGTTATATATGAAATATATATTATATGTATGGTACATTTTTTGATACGCGGCTAAAAATTTGCAAACTCCAATTATTAAATACAATTTCGTGATTTTGATTTCACTCTTTGGGTCAAAGATGCGAAAACACTATTTCCCACAGTGTTCTTGAGAAAATTTTACAACGTATCATTAAAGTCTGTTATATACAATTATATACATATATATATTAAATATATTATATATATATAAATGATATGAATAAATATAATATTATATATATATATATATATTATATATATAATATCTTTAACTTTGTGAAAAAAAATTTGTTTTCCTGTGTGTATCAGGAAGACAAATTTTGAAAATTATGCAGAAAGTAATTTTAGATGAAATTCGCCTTTGTTTGAAAACTAATATTTTAAAGTTTATGTGGCGAAGAAACTTGTAATAATGCTTGAATACCGAATAGTAAGATGGTTAAGTTTAGTGTATTTCTGGTAAGACGAAGCTGACCCATGTTGAGATAGATTTGGCTAAAGAAAGCGGAAGTGGAACTAGGCAACTCCAAATCAAACGGAACAACAGTAAACTTAGTTAAGGAAAGAGCTGGAACACAGAAGTAGCTAAGGAAAAAGACTGAGCATACAGAAGTATCTTGCCACTGAGGAAAAGAGAAGTTGCTGTGAGCAGAGATATCAGAAACGGCAGACGAGGATGTTACAAAGGATTCCCAAGCATACAAAATATGTTGGCAGAGTCTAGATGCATGTTAGCAGACAACTCACACGACGCAGCAGTCAGCTTTCAACATTCTCATCGAGCAGTCACAAGGCCACTTCCTATACCAACAATATACCCAAAATTTAAAGCGTCCGCTTACTTCGATGAAATAAAGTAAACGACATCAAGGAATATATTAATGTTTTAGAAGCAGCGGAGTCGACTAGCATCCAAGGAGAAACAAGCATTATATTGGATCATTTATCTTACCTGTAAACGCCTTTAAAGTGTTCAACTATCTGACTCTGGAAGAGTGACAATGATCATTAAATGAAGAGAACCTTTGGTAAGGTCATCTCACAGAGAAATGGAGTTATGTGCCCAAGTATGAATACCTATGAGACGATAACCCAGGTAATACCTCAAAAGATTATTGAGGCCTTTCAAAAATGGATTGCCACGGCGAACGTATAATGCTTCTTTATTTTCATTATGAAATGTTTCTTCAATTGAAAAATCTTAGTAGTTCCAAAAGAACTCGCGGTGTATCTAAACGAGACAACAATAACAAGTACATGAGAATATCATTTTAAGTAGAGTAATTACATGAAGCACATCGTTTACTAGTTTGTATCCATCTACTACGGATAAATCTATAGAATAGCAATCATATGAGCACTAACTCTAGATCGAGGAAATGTTATTTAAAATGAATAAATCAAAGAAGTAAAGATCCAGACGCAACACGACCAAACAACAACGGAGAAAAGAGCAATCAGGGAAAGGTGCGACGGACAAGAACATCTCCGCGGATAGCAGTGATCAATGCTGTCCATGCTACAGGGTCTCGAAGATAGAGCATCACTCCCAGAGAGTAGACCCCTCCTATTTTAAACAATAGTGGCTAGAACGCGAAAGATCGGTAAGCAGAAAGAAGAAAGAAAACCGAGCATCAGAACAGGTCGGCAATTCTGGGAAGTCAGGTGAAGAGCCGATACTTCCTGCTGAATCAAAGAGGGTGAGTGAAACTGACAAGTTTTCACATCACCTACCTATAACGTACGGGACGGTGAACGGGTATCGCGTCCAGATACTCAGAGATACTGGGTGTAATTTCGTGGTAGTACGAGAGAAGTACGTACCGGAAGAGTGTTATATTGGCGACAATATCACTATGAGGTTGTTGGACAGCACGGTGAAAGAGGTTCCGCTCGCGACTATTGATGTGGACACCCCGTATTTCGTGGGTAGGAGGACCGCAGCAGTGCTGCCGGAAGTCGTTTATGATTCGTTATTGGGAATGTCGAAGGTGCATTACCCCCTTATCAGCCAAACCTCGCGTGGGAGGCGACTGTGTGTCGAGGTCCTCATTCTGAGAAGGACGGGCAAATTCAAAGAGAATTGCTATCCCCCATCGTCGAGAATGCTGAGGAAGATTCGCAAGAAGAATCTGTTGTTGGACGCAACGCCGAAAGAACCGATCATAATAATGGAATGGCGAGTTTGGAAAAGGTAGAGAATATTAAAATAGTACCGACTGTACCGCAATCATCAGACATCGTTGAGAAAGATGTTGAACCACCCACCAAGTTACCATTGTGTATGGGGATGGAGTCCCGAAATTCATACAAAAATGAAAACGTGTATAGAGAGATTGAGTCCCAATTTCTACTGAACCCACTATTGTGTACTGAAAAAGTATGAGAGAATGACGGGGTACATCAGTTTAAATAAGTTTTTTAGCTTTTAAGAATCATGACAGTACTGATGGAAGATGATTCAACAATAGGGACGCCAGCACCTCACATCACCAATTTCTATGTAATAAAGTATAGCGTGAATGAAGTGAAGTCATCACGATCGAACAAATACGAACTTATATGTGATGTAAACGAATTCAGAGAGAACAGGAAAGCGATATCCTGCAAGGATATGTGGTCCAATGGAAAGAGGTGAACACAGTATGTACTGAAGAACGGAGTATTGTATAAGAGAGTGATAGGAAACCAACTGAAAGAGGAGTATAGGAGTAAAGTCATGAGAGTGGCACATGACGAAGTTTCCGGAGGACACCAAGGGGTAAAGAAAACTATGGGGAATATTACCCAATAATTCTATTGGCCAAACATATATCAGGACGTAACCAGGCACTATTACTCCTGCGATATTTGCCAAATAACGTGCCCGAAAGGAATGGTGAAGAAGGTACCACTATGCCCCATGCCCATCATAGATGAGCCCTTTCAGAGAGTAATTATCGGCTTGATAAGACTGATCACGCCACCATCATCTGAAGGACATCAATATATCTTGACACTTGTTGACGACGCCACATGTTATCCAGAGGCAGTATTTTTCAGGAGCATAACCGCACAGAAGGTTAAAGAAGGTTGCAGTGAAATTAGTAATGGAAAGAAAGGAATGATGTATCAGAGAGAGGAAGACAAAGATGATAAAAAAGAGAACTTGCAATGAAATGCCAAGACGCAGCGAGATGTTAGTGAGGTATCCTCAACAATATTGTTGGGCTGGAAAGAGTTTAATGCGTTTATGGACAAAAGATGTGAATGGTAGAAGAACAGAGTTCATAGAACTAATGAAGAAAGCGGTAGTGTCATTGTGTTGAAAGGTCTTAGCAAAAGAAAAGAAAATAAAGCGCAGAAATAACCATGAAGAAATGGTACGGGCGCTTAATGAAGCTAAATGGCACAATGCGAGGTTTGATAAGAAGTATATAAGAGAAGACATCAATAATTTGGAAAGTGATTGGATGAAAGAAGAAAATTCGTACAAGAAGAACGAAAAGTGTCAGAAGAGACATGAAGAAATGTATGAGATTATGGCGAGAGTTGAGGAGAGAAGGAGGTAAAGGATGGAGGTCGAAGGGAAAAGGTGTTAAAGGAACATTGATGGGTGTACATAAGAGTGAGGTGCCAGCGGTTAGAGTTATGACGAAAATAATGGACAAAATTAATGAAGCAGACTATTTTGTTGAAAATAGGTCCAAACGTTCACAGACCTGGCGCGAATATATGATCTCTCTAGAGAACGTACTTCAAAGACTCCAAGAAGAAGGATTTACCATCCGTCCCACAAAATGCGAATTCGTTTCGTCGAGTGTAGAGTTCCTAGGTCACTATATGGGCAAGGTAATAAAGATTCACGCAGATATGTTGTTAATGAATCTATGAAAACTGAGAAGCACCTAAGTAATAATACAGCAGGTGAGTCCTTCTTAGCGGTCACAGCTATTACCAAATTTTGTAAAGATTATGCGAAACTCGCAGCCCCTCTGACTGACCTAACGAAGAAGGGTGACCGACGAAGCCTATGGAAACAATGCATCAGCAAGCTTCGAAAAAAATTAAAGGACGCATTGAGTAGACTGATTCTTAAAATGCCAAACTGCAGAAACTCACGCTGCAGGGTGACGCCTCAGACATTCTCTAGGATTTGTCACTCCTACAGGAGATGAAGGATACCTTCACCCAGTTGGCATTCGCAGCTAAAACTTTCAGGGACTCAGCAATGTTTAACCCTGAAAAGCGTAGCAAAGGAACTGCTCAGAAATTAACAATACCTTCTTGGTGGAAGGGATTGAGGAAGAAGAGTCGAGAGATAATAATATGAGAAGAGATTGACGAACCAAGATATACGATGTCATTATACCCCAAGTTTAGATTATCTTCAACCGACGTCAAGATGGGAAAATAATGAATTCTAATTATTCTATGAAGTCGTCATATGCCGACGAACATTGGATTCCCCAGAGCAACCCGAACGCGAAGAAGCACCACAGGTATGAAACTAATTTATAGTATCATGGTAATTAGAAACATAATGTTGTCCATTGCGTTTAAGGTCAGGGGCCAAAGATGCTAACACGATATACATATATGTCATAAATTGTTTCAGAATAGTTAATTCACATATCTTCGCTAAGATTCCCTCCCAGTACATAACATGTATCTCGATCCCTGAACCAAGTATATAATATATTACATATATATATCATAATATTATATAAAATATATAATAATTACTATTAAATATATATATATATATAAATATATATATATAATATTTATTTTGTATAAAGTACATGGGATGACAAGGAAACCCATTAATTATCTTCAAGGTCTCTAAAATAATATGAACGTTGGTGATTGCGGTAACTACTGTATGTAAGGGAGATGATTTTGAGTGATCTATAACGATTTTAGGCAGTTTAATACGAATTATAAAGTATGAATATTAGATGATTTACACCAAGATGGTGATGTACAAGTACTAGGGAATATATATATATATATATATAATATTATAATTGATAATTATATATAATTAATGTTACTACTATATATTATAAAATATAATTATATAATATATTTTATATTATATATATTATATATATAGAAGTATATATAATTTGTATTCATTCAGTTTAAAATTAAGTAGATTTCCTAATTTTGTTTGTGGAAGCTCCTATAATCTTCAACTGGCAGATTCACGTTCTCTCCTGAGGCATCAGATTTGGCGCTGAGCATGTCATTGACAACTCTTAGAGGAACAGCAAGAAGATGTTTAATTAATTTGGTACAATTTCTTTGACATTTAATAATATTGTATATATTATTTGCTTAAAATTATACTTATTCTGAAAGGCCAAGAACAGTTATTTAATTTACAGTCTTGTATAAAAACCATGTAATCAATTTTAAGGACATTCTTGCTCACATCTTGCTCTGGTCAGAGAAGTGTATGATTGTACTCTTGTAGTTCCTGATCGCTTTATTTGTGTTCAGTCCCACACTTTCGTTTAATGGTCATTTTTTGTGATTGTTAATAGTTAATATTATTTTTTCAATCTTTAATAATATGTGTACGTTACGAGTTATAATTGCTTTTTGAAATATCCATGTGTTTTATTTAATTTTCCTTTTCCATTCGGTGGTAAAAATTTCCGCTTTAGGACTTTAATTGTTATTGCCCACCTTGCTTATTAATGTCGAGTGACATATTATCAGTCACCTCGTTGCCCATTTTCGTCTGCAAGGTAAGGACAATCATAGTTAATATTTATAAATTTCTTCAAAAATCTGTTGCTAACAGGATTATACCAAAATTTAACTAAAAGTTTACAATTTCATTTCTTGGTTTCATATTTCCATTTAAAGCTGCTTTGTTTGTAATACTTCAATGAGAAACTCTCTAATTTCGTTACAGAGATGCCATTGAGTACTATAAGCCGTCAGCTGCATGCACAACACAAGATGCAACAATTAAGAAATCATATTATATCAACACTTAGTGTATCAATTGAATATATGTGATGACACTATTGCCTGAGATTATTAAAATGTATTGTGTTACTAAAATAGTTGTATATATAATAAATAATAATATAATAATAATACTATATTATTATATATATTATTAATATAGTTATATATATATATTATAATATATATATATATTATGCTTAAAAACTGCAAAATGTATGCTAATATTTAAATTAAGTAATAGCAATTGTATATCGATGGCATTAGCTTGGAAATACTGCACTTAACCATATTTCCACGAATAGTCATGCATAAAAACAGTGGTCCATAAAGTACTGTATATCTATCATGTCATCGCATACCAAATAAATAACACCGCGATATTATATGTAGTATGGAGTTGTAAACTTTTGACATTTTTTAAAGAAATACACATTCATTTTTTTTATTAAAGTCGTTTTAACATATCCAACTTGAATTGATCAATTTACCAGTGAATAGCCTATATAGAGTACTTGCTTTACATTAAATTACTGAATATTTCTTGGTCCAATTAACTATGTTTTCTGTTCAAACCTTGAGAAACCACGTAAAGTACAACTTTAGAGTAACGCATTATGTCTGGATGGGCATGGTCATAGAAACAACCAGTCGGAGCACGGGGTTATGTCATAGGAAATCTCCAAGGTTGTTGGTAAGTTGTGATCATTGCATTTACTGTTTTGTACCCACAGGTCGAATGCATTTTCAACAGGAGGTTTGAACACCTGCTAATATATGTCATAAATTTTTAAAAGTATTGATGTTGACCTGTCATGTGGCCTGCCAAGGCATTTGAAATATCGGCAAGAGAAGTTGACTTTCACTTAATTAATATCACCAAACCAGATCCTTACAGGTACAATCATCTGCTCTGCCAATCCCTGGGAACTATACCCTCACATAAAACGCTGTTGTATCCAACTTCCAATCAAATCAATCGAACCATCCAGCTTATATATATATATATATAATAGTATATATATATATCATAACATATATTATATATATGATATATATGATAATATAATATATATATATATATAAATATTGAAATAGTATATATATATAAAATATGTTTTGTCGAGTGAATCTGAATAGAGTTGAAGGACTGGTAGAAGAATTTTGCTGGACGGTCAAAGGACGGGGTTGAAGTTAAACTTACGATAAGGAGTAAATTATGTTCGTGAGTAAGGACAGTCCCTCGGAGTGAAGTATGACTAGTAGGTGAGCAGCTGACAATGGACTGAGTTTAGAATATTTAGGATATATATTTTGAACGAAAAGGGATCGGATGATGCCGAGTTGTATAGGAAAGTTGTGATGCAGGAAGGGGACTGGTTGCAATTAAATCTTGTGGATGTAATTAACTAGTCTTAAGAGCTGCTAGGGTACTCGGAGGTATTAGTACTGTGATTAAGATAGTGAGACATTTTTGCTGGAATAGGAAGTATTAGATCTAAAGTACAATGTGTCCTCTAGCGTATGGACCAATCTCACGCGTAGGTTTAGAATGAATGATAAATTATGGAAATGAGACGTATACAGAGTTGTATCGTGGTGAAAAAAACAAGGGATTAAATGAGAAATAAATGAAAGGTTTGAAGGTTTGATCATGGGAAAGGCATGGATGTATAGTCAGTAGTAACGACTTATCAGTATGAGTTTTGAGCGAATCGACTGACTGTGAGACGAAGAAAAGTGATGGGTAATGCAAAAGAATGTCTGGAGAGTTGAAGATGTAGTTTCCAGGTGAAGAAGAAAGGATAATAGAATGATGCAGGTTATGTGGAGGGTATGTCTGCCCACTTGCAAAGGATGAACCTCACATTCAATGCCATATGAGGTCCGTCACAGTCCCGAAGCTCTTAGGTTGGATTTTCTGACTGCCGAGTTCTTACTAATAGGTATAAAGGGTCTCCAGGCATTTCTGTCTGTGTATATTCTTCTCTCCTCGTTTCCTGTGCATGTACGCACCTTACCATCAGTCTTGAGAAGTGGTTTGATATATACGTATATATTAAGAGGTTATATATATATTAGATTATTATATTAATATGATTATTATATATTATATATATATATAAGTATATATATATATATATATATATAATATATATATAAATATAGTATAATGACTACGTGTAATGCAATAAATGGAAACTGTTACTTGAGAATACATTATATAACGAAGAATAATAATTCACATACATAATAATGAAAAAAATATTAAAAAAATGCAATAAAAAAATACCAAAATATTGCAAGTCCAACACAATACAGTACAAGAGCTAAAGTTACAGCTATCAATACACTGTATTTAGAAACTGCAAGTACAAGTACTCCAAAAATGTAATTAAGTACAAGTACAAGTAACTCTTACTTGACCCAGCGCTGACTAATATATATAATTATATTTATATATATATATATGATCATGAAAGTTATTAATATTATTTCTAATTCAGAAAAATATATATAAATTATAATGAACTATACATTTATTAATATAATTAAAAATGGATTATATCTTTTGTCGTCTTAATGCCATTAAGTGGGACAAAAATAGCAATTTCAAAAATTGCAAACATTTACTAACAATTTCAAAAATTATTATGAGTACAGCAGCAGAAAGCCCATGCAGTAATGGTTTATGTGAATATAGGTAGTAGATTACTCAAGTATATCATTCTAAACACTTAAAAACAGAAAGCAGATTACAGAACAAAAATAGTATTGGCCTGTACGGCAATTTCAATTGCTCAGAAAGATCCCAACTACAAATTATTTGGTATATGCCCCGACACAAGCTGGGTAGACGCCGTTATAAATACCAGTATACAAAAATATTATGTTTCTCAACACAGTAATGCCCGAAAATCAGAAACAGACAATTAATGATTCAATCACGAATATAAACTTAACAGCAGATTAGCAAGTACCAATTTTCCACATAACATCCATTAAGCAGTCACCTAATTAAGAGTTATAAATATCTTATCAATAAAATTGTGAATAAATTCGAATTAAATTAACGAATAAACAGTAATTTATTTTCCAAAATTTCCTAAAAACGCTACCTTAACTCCAAAGACTCAAAGGATAGTTTTTACAAACGGTTAATTCCTTTAGTAGTTATTAAACATTGTTTTTTCTTTGCGTTCTTCATTCTTTGGTGCTGTTGAAAAATTAAGAGGCATAATAACATGTAATTTATAAAAAATTATACAGATTTGTATTAAAATTCTAAGTGATTATGTTATATTATATATATTATATTATATATATATAATATATTACATATATTATATTAATATATATATAAGATTTAATGATACTTTAATATAATAAATAATAACCTATTAGTTGATTGCTGCACATACCAACTATCTCTTGCTTGAGGTATGACTAATGCAGGGTCCTCAGAGAAGTGTAATCGCCGTAAATCCGGCCTTCTATTCTTCGGCGAAAATGATATGAATCGGTCGAGGTACAGGAAGTCGAGCACATAATGGGCGCAGAGCGGCGAGAGAGGATATTATTTAGAAATAGCAATTGATTGCTCGCTAAGCC
>JABUQX010024416.1:0-27974 GCA_015478945.1 Trachelipus rathkii | reverse complement strand
GAGAGAGGAGATGAAATATTAGAGTTTTCAATGATTAAATGATAGCATGATTTATATAACAGATATAATGAGGATAAAAGGATAACCATTAAAGATTATTCGTAGGATATTAATTATCCTGTAATATATTAGTAATTTTGCTGTTTAAGACTACTATTGGGTGTGAAATTTCGTTTGTTTCCTCGTTGCTATATGATATGCAGAAATGCCTAATAAGTTAGATATTTTGGTTGTTTCTATGTACAGTCAGACGAGGTTGAATTGTTGTATATTCAGGTATAGTTTTATTAATATATGATATTGATAGAATGATATATTATATTATATTTAATATTATATATATATATATATATATAGTAGTATATATATTATATGTATATTTAGGTATGTATTATATTATATATTATAATGAATGATAGTAATATTATTATATATATATTATATTATTATATAATATAATATAATATATATATTATAATATTCAGGTAGTTCAGTTCGGTTTTGAAAATATATACTTTTTTGTCGATGAATTACGGAGGTTCTCTTACAGGTGACCTAATAGTTGACTACCTTATATTTAAAATAAGGTTCGCAAAGAATTCAAATGATAAAATTAAATAATGAAAGAAAACACTAACCAAATCTTATTAATGTCAAATAGAATATCTTTCACTTGCAGAGATTCAGGGAAAGGCGAATCGTTGGGAAAGTTTCAAGAAATATTTTAGCCAAAAAGTTGTCATTTTGGGGGCATTTGTAAGTTTTGTAATGAAATTCGTGTAGAAAACAAACATAAAACTTGTGACTTAGTGTTAATTAGGCTTTATAAATATAGATAAATGATAACTTTTTGGCATATTATTTTTTTCGTAATAGAATATTTTAATATATATTTTTTTCCATTGCTATTCTATTTTCACGAATCTTTTTATAAATAGAGATAAATTTATAACTATTTTGAGAATTTTTACTTTAATTATACCGAGAATCTGTTGTTTATATAAATTTTAGTTATGTATTTTACAATTGTTAACAATGATTTCTATTGTGAATAATTATTTAATATTACAAAATGTTTTAATAGTAGTGAATTTAGATAAATTTTATGACTTTTTGATATTATTTTTTTAGTATCCAGGCTCACGATGGAATGCTAGTAATATTTTAATTTAATACAGCATAATATATATAAATATGATATATATATATTATATAATATTTATATATATATAATACTATATATATAATGTATATTATATATTAACTTCTATTATTAATATATATTAATATATATATAATATATATAGTTATATATAATATTATATATATATATTATAGTAATTATATTGATATTATAGTATATAAATATTTTATAAAGGTGTATAGGAATTACGGAGACCGAATTAGACATTTTTTTTCTATATACTAGGTTTTATTCCCGGTTATTTCAAGTAGCGGAACGGAATTATACTATATGTAACTGTATGAATAATTAAAATAATATATGATCATGTATAAGGTAAGTTTTAATTTTATACTCATCCCATGCGCATCTATTACTCGATATATAAAATATGGTATTATAAGCCCGTGTGTGAGGTATCAGTTACAAGTGTTATTACATATACCTTACAGTGATATATTAAATATAATAGTTATTATACTCTATTAGTACTCAAAATATAGGATAGATATAGATACTATCATATATTAAATTCAATATTTAAATCCAAAATTTATTAGTATATATATATATATATATATTTTATATATATTATATTTATAATATATATATATTATATATACTAATATATAATATATATATTTATTTAATATATATATATATTATTAATATTATTATATATATATTATTATATTAGTTATATATAGTTAATAGCTATCGTACATTAATAGGGTTTTAAATGATAGTGTATTGGAATGTGATACGTGATAATATATATTATGGAAGAAGTCGAATTTAATTTTAAGTATCATAAAAATGACCTTAGATTAATAAATATAAATTTTTTATATAACATGTTTAAATCTGTGTTGATGAAGCTCAAAAACTATTTATGAAATCATCTACTTTTTTCTTACACAAAATTAATGTTAAGAATCATTATGATATGATGATTTAGTAAAACACGTTTTTTTTTTTAATTATTGTTTAAGCGACAGTTTTCCGATAGGTTTAAATTTATCATCTTAGTTGTCAGGTTTATTTTCTATTCATAGGTTTTTAACTATGTAGCTATGTACTATCTATCTATTCGTTATATTATATCTTGTTAAGTTTTCAGCTCTTGGGATGTGTTTTCCAAATTTTATTAAATCTAAATTGTTTTTCAAACTTTTAGTTTTAAAATTTTATTCGTTGATTTACAAGCTACTTTAGTTTGCTTCTTATTATTAATTTTGTAAAGTTTAGGCTCCGTAGTGTTTGCATGAATGTGAGGATTACGTGGCTGCACGTATAGAGGTGGGTGAAGAAGGGGGGTCTCCATTAGCTTTGCTAATGTTCCTGAACTTCTTGCTAATTTCATCGAATCAGTCAAGAATCACATTTCTAACTTTCAAAGGAATATTTACCTTTGTTTGAGATCCAGATATCTAGGGTTTCTTTTCTAGTAACCTTAAGATCTCCTGCTGCAACTTATTTACCAACTTCATCTAAAGGGAAGAGTCTGTTTCAGTATAAATAAGTAGTAACACTCCTGTAAAACATCTCGAAAGTATTGAGTCTGTTAACTTCAGTATTCTCTGATATAAAATCTGTTTTTATACAACTTCCATTATCTTATTTTTGCTACTGGGTTCTTAATGAAATAGTTTTTTATATTAAGGAATGTGGCAAGAACACATACTAGTGTCGGAGGACGTTAAGGATGCACAAAATCCCTCTAGTATTGTCCTCATCACTATGTCACGTCTTAGTGAAACTCCAAAGCATAACACCATAACAGAATCAATATCTCCTACGGGAGAATCTATATATACAGTATTACAAGAGAAGAAAGAAGCGGTAACTACATCACTTGCTCTCTTCGTGGGAAATCCCTTTTCACTTTAAAACTTTAAGGGGGGGGGGCACCCCCCCCCACCCCCCAAAATAAAAAATTGTGTTTTATATAAGTATTTATTATAAGGAACTTTTTTAATTTATAAATAAGATATTTATTATATATATATGATAGTATTATATTATATCCTTAATAAATGTCTATATAGTTATAGATATATATATACTATAATATTACCTTCAAGCATAGATGTGCATTTTATAATATATACTAATTACATACTATAATAATAATATATATATATAGACTATATATATGTGTTTATCAATAAACCACATCTAAGAAATTTCTAAATAGTAGTGTATTTATAAAAACACATATATTAAACTATTTAACTCACAATATTTTAGTCACAATATTGATTTCAAAGTTCTTTAAAGAAATTGTAAATTTAATAATTTTATCTAATGCTGTCATATAAATATAAAAATACAGTAGGATATATGACTTTTCAAACATTAATTTATATGATTCTGCAAAGATTTATTCTTATATTTCTCTCATTATAAGATCCAGTTCCGTAAAGCTACTTAAATCTGTTTTACTGCTTATATTTGAGCCATAAAATGGAAAAGCCCATTCTATTTACCATCTTTTGATTAAAGGAATTTGAGCAAAGCAAACAAAGAATTTTTCTTAATAACATTTTGTTTAATTAAATCAACGCTAATTTGTATTTAAAGAATAATTTTTATTCAATTTTAAAAAAAAAAAATTTTAAAAAATACATTTTTTACTGAGTTACTACATTATTGATATTCATGGGCGTTTCTCATAGACGAGAAATTCCATGCAGACTAGAAAATCATTAATTATTTCCATAACTTTTTCAGGTTTGCTGAAGTATTTTAAGTTATCAGAAGCTTACAAAAGTAGTTCATGGCACACATGAGAGGGAAAAAGTTTATTTGATAGCTGTATATATATATATATATATATATATATATAATATATAATTATATACTATATATATATATATACTATATATATATATATAATATATATATACTATATATACATATATATATAAAATATATCTATAATATACAAAGGTGCAGCATTAACGCGTAAAAGCGTATTAATCCGTTACAATTAACTCGATTAATTTTTCTCGTTAACTCTTAAACGCTTTAGTTTACATTTCGAAGACAGTAACGACTACTTAACGAGTTTAAATTTTATTTCCTACATCCGTTAACCGTTCAAAGATTGTCACAAAGTTTATAAAAATATTTCTTATAGATTTTTATATTGTGGCCAAATTAGATCTCGAAATTCGAAGACGATTAAAGACTTTTTTTGCCGAAAATCGTTCCTAAACGCTCATCTCCAATGGCTTCCAAATGTGTTCTATCCTTACACGTTATTATCCCTTTTAAAAAATGCATTTGGACGTTTTTCTTTTGCTTTGAATCTCATTACTTATTGATTACGCTGAAGAGAAAAAAAGATTCAGTCGACTGGCCCGCTTCAATGAGTCATTAACTTCTTGTCGTTATTATACTGAATTGCTTTCTTTGGACTAGTGAAGACAATATCAAGAACTAAGGGCCTCATAAGCTCTGTAATTTATAAAAAAGTACTACATATTTGTATTAAAATTCTAAGTTGGCATATCCTTTTATTTTTACAATAATATAACATGCTCGGGTCTCCGTAAAAGAATGTTCCAGTTTCAATGCTTTATATTATAACAGCGTAATATACAATATCCACAGATATCAGACAACAAAAGTGAAGGTCATCTCTGAACAGAGTTCTTTCCTACATGTTGTTCAATATGTTGCCCCTTCCCGTTATAAGGGGAATCCAGCCGAATAATCCAATTCCTCCCAAAAATAGGTTAACAGATCCGGCGTAATTTGTGACGGCAACAGCGTCATTCAATCCTCTGCGTTTTCAACGTCTGGCATACTCACTTGGGCAGGCCCCATAGGAAGACAATCGCCATGGCATTAAGTCCGGGGACTGGGGCGGGCAGATATATAGAGCTTATGTCTGGGGCACCATACAACACAATCAACCGATCTGGGAGTACGCGTTCAACACGCTCGCCACTAGTGGACTCCAATATGGAGGGCTCAATCTTGCTTGCCATACAAAGTTTACCGCTTCATCCTCTAATAATTTATTGGAAAGAAGCCATTGTGGTAACATATCGAGATAGCGACCCTGCTTACAGTTGCATTCTGCGAAAAGAAGGTCTGCTAGACCTGGCCGTCCGGGATATGCGCAGAAAAAGTAACCATTGAGGGAATCACGTTCAATGTCTCTACATAGTTCACTGCGGATACTTTCAGACCTCAGATAACGAACATTATGGCATTCACCTTACCCCTGAGAATGAAAGGTCGACTCATCGCTAAACACTACACGATTTCTAGAAGTTCATCGTCTCGACCTAACACTGCAAGCAAAGGTAAACCGTTAGAGCATACTCGTCGCGGCTTACAAGCATGTACAAACCCAACTGTATGCACGCATGTGTAACGTTTCCTTAACACCTTCCAAACCGTCGTTTTATGCACCTGCAGTTCGTGACTTGCTTCCCAAACGATTTTCCTTAGGACTATGAAGGAACCAGGCGCCTGATAGCGGTCCCACATTGCATGTACAGTCACTTTGGACCGTCCTGTACTTTATGCCTTTACAAAGACATCCATAAGTTGCAAATTGCCTATACCATCGGAGAGAATGTTTTTGCCCCATGGAAGATCACATTGGAACCGTAAACGAAACGCACGTGTTGAACCGTAATTACAGTCACACTTAGCAAATTGGCTAAACACAGAAAGCTTTACCGGCTCAGGACTCGCCATTTCAGATATGTGGCGCTACGCACAGAGAAGACTACATCTTGAACGCGCGCATGCGCGCTTTATGTCCGACTATCAGGGCTCGTCTCTGCGCGCATGTGCATATTCGAAACTATGCAACACCTTACTCTTTACATTTAGATGATATGACTATGCTGTGGATATGTACTATTATACTTTATAATAGGCATTGGAAAGTGGGACATTCTTTTATGGACACCCGGGTATTGAGTATAATCTAAGTATTTACGCTTTATAAGTAATTCTTCGTAAAAGCGGCAAAAGTATCTGCATAAGGTCAAAAAAAAAAAAAAAAAAAAAAAAAAAAAAAAAAACTGAGGTAAACTAATTTGTCTGATAGGCATTAATATCATTATTGATATCTGTTAGGATATTATTTAAGAAAAGAAAATTAACAATAATTATTTAAATATCCCTACATATTTTGAAGACGGTTACGTTAAACGATTAACGTAATTCACGCTCATTCATTTACCACTAAACCGCTTTAATGATAACGTCGTTAATTTTTTTGTTAACACAGATGTAAAAATTAACGACTTAACTTTCTCATAAAAAAAAACGGTGCCACCTGTGTCCCTATATATACTTATAAAATATATAATATAATATATACCTAAATAGATTACTATTATACACTATACTATAGATAATATATATATAACACTATATATAATATATAATATACTATACTATATATTATATACTATATATATATACTATAATATATAGTAATAATATAAATAAATATTTATTATATATATACTAAATATAATATATATATAGTATATATGCAAACATTTTAATTGCGGCGCAAAACCGAATATCTCGCAAAACACTCACGACTGCACGCAATAGGAAAACTGATTGATACTTTGAATCAGCGTATGAAAAATTAACTTAAAAAAAAATCATTTTTAAGGGGCTTGAGCCACCGGGAGGTCGAGAGACCCAGACTCTTACGATCTATGCGGTTTACCTTAGGTATTCCATTCAGTTTAAAAAAATAAATTGCGCACCGACATATCTCGAAAACTAGGTACAAAACAAATAATTTATTTTAAATACTAAATAAATACCCATATATAACATAAATACTACGTTCAAAACATCCTTATTTTGTTTTTGTAGCAATTCCCATGAAATTTTAAGGCAAGTATTGAGCCCTCCTGTTTTCTTTTAGCTCAAACCGTATACTATACATATATTTGTCATCTCTTTATTATATTTTCATTACTACTTATATTATACTTTTGAAATATAATCAAGGAATATGTTTAAATGGTGCAATGTTTTTAAAAAGGTTATCAAGCTAATTCTATTAATTCATTATTTTTTAATTACACTGTACTAGTAATAGTTAACTAACCTATAGCAGACTTTTGTTTAATTAGCTTTTTAACTGAGTCATAATTATTGTGAATTTAAAAACCCTTATATTCTAAACAAATTTTTTCAACTTGTTTGAAACCACTTTTGCACCCATTGTGATGTGAGATTTCCCAAATATTTTTTTCTGAGAAAGATGATGAAAAAATTCATTTTATTTTGGATTTTATGTTTTTGGGTAGCTAGTAGAGGTAAGTTAATTTAATTTAGATTAATTTAGTTGTTAGTTGACAACAGATCTGAAGTTATCAGGTTGAAGGTTCAGAAGACTACAGTAGTGACATTAAAGCAAAAAAAATTTTACCTAATGTATGTACAAATATAGATAAAATCGAGGATGTACAAAATATAAAAGCAAATTATAATCAAAGATCTAACTGAAGAAAAGCATATTAAAATGTATTTTTAACTTGGATACAGTAGTTTTATTTCTTTTCAAAACATATTTTATATAACATTTGTATTCTTATGCACTTACTTATAAATTTAATCTGTAAATTTCATTAATTATAACATATTTGTTATTTGATAGGTTATGAAATAAAAGGACTGGAAAATTTGCCACAGGAAGGTGGATGCATCGTTGTTTATTATCATGGTGCACTTCCTGTTGATGTTTATTATTTCACTTCTAGAGTTATTTTAAGAAGAGGACGAGTGATTCATAATATTGGAGATAGGTTTTTAGCAAAAATTCCAGGTAACGTTCCATTTGTAGAATGTTAAGTTTATTTGAAACTAATTTTTCCCTTCGCAGTTTGGTTTGCTCATCCATAAATTGCTGCTGCTTTTTTTTTTTTTATGTAGCAAATTTAAATTCCTTGAAGGAAAACTTAACTTAATTATTTCTTGATAATTATACATCCTTTCTGAATTTTATTAACTGTGTCCAAACCGTTTTTCAATTAAAGGAAAAAAAAAACAAAAAGTAATTTGAGTATGTGATTGTTCTTTATGTAAAAAAAATATTACACAAGCTCGCAGAATAGGGAAGAGAAATTATTGGCATCATGGTTTTCGTGTTATATGTGCTTGTATGTGTTCCTCACGATGAAACTGTTATTACCAATTGTAATAATTTTTTATTGTATAAATTATTTAAAGTGCTGTGTAATTTTGTTTATTGGCTACAAATGAAAGTTGATCTAGGTGCCAAAAAAAGAAAAATTTAAAGGTGATAACAAAAGTGTCTTTAGCATGAAGAATAGTGTGTGGATGCCAAAAGGTTAAGTACAATGGTAAATGACTCTCGCCCACTAGTATGGTGAAAATTAGCAAGCTAATTCAGGATAAGCACTTGTAAAGAAATCATTTAAGTTTAAGAATTGATCCTATAGATTAATAATAGGTCAATCTTAAACGAAGAAAGTTTTCAATAGAAAGAGAAAGAACTGAGAGTGACTGAGTGGGAAACTAAAAGGTTGACAACTTGGGGGGAGTTACACATTGTCTCATGTAAATAGCATTGAACATTTATTGATTTTTAATCTAATGATTACTAATATGCTTTTAAGATTAAAAAAAAAGTCTTAGTGATTAGGGAAGAAATTTAATGCCCAATTATATTTAATAGGTAATGATATCAAGTATTTTTAAAAAAAAATGTGGAAAGAAAAGAATAACTTATATGATATACTTGTAGTTTTGGTCTGAATTAAAGAAGTTTTAAGGAAATTGTAGTATGTGATTGAGCAAGACGAGAGAATGACGGCTTAATTTAACTTGAAAATTGTTATAAAAAGTTGTATTTTTTTGTCTCCATTTCATATAATTATGAATTGAGTATTGGAGAGAGAATTCTTTCTTTCTCTTTCTTTATCTACCTTTTTTTCCCAAGATTAGGAGTAAGGAGCGCGCTACAAGCATCGGAAAAGAAAAGCAGTAGGAGAGTATGACAAATGTCGAAAAGAAAGCCCAGCCTTACCGCCCCCTCTGTACCATTAATTAGTGAAAACTCGTCACAGACAGAAAATCCACCCTAGAGCTTCATGGGACCGCGACGGACCCTCACTATGGTAAATCGTCAATGTAAGGGTTCATCCCTTGGCCCAGGTGGGCCACAACTAGGGTTGGGAAAAAAACCGTTTTTTTCAGGAAAAAACATGTTTTTTTCATGTTTTTTTCAGTTTTTTTCATTAAATGTATTTTTAAAAATATAAAAAGGCTAATATGATATTTCACTTGAGTATTTTCATTTTTCAAATATAAGGATACTTGAAATTAAACAAATATTCCATTATGATTTATAAAATAGCAGAACTACCTTTCTCTTTATCAATTGTTTTCGTTACAATTTACAGTAGGTTGTAGCCTGCAGACTGCTGTTTGTAGGCTTCTACTTACTAATTTTACTATGTATTTTACATTTGTATCATATAATCATATTTATAACTTACTTTTAAACATTAATGTATATTATATTTATATAGAATAAGTCTGAATGACAAAACTCAAAAGTGACTTAAGGGATACAAATGTAATAATAAAAATATTGAAATTAAAATTATACCGTTGTAATGAAGGAGGATGGTGAATGACTAAATTAAATATTGGCACGGAATATCAACTTTTGTTTCACTAATCACTAGTCCCCACTCCCCAGACCCCAGTCACTACTGAGTACTGACTACTGTGCTGTGACTACTGTCAAGCTCATTATCACTGGGCTCATCAGCGTGATCAGCCACATTTAATTTTGATATGACTGATAAGTCTGATATCTCAGTCGTATGAAGTATCGTGTGAGAATGACAGTGGTGAAGGAGCAGGGGCGGTAACAGGACTCTTAAGCTTTGCTTTGGCATAAACATCTCTCTCAGTTGGCAAATTTTCAGAATTTCCTAGTTCTAGATTATGAGCAATAAATACTAGTTTTGCAACGTCTAAACAACAAAAGTTATATTTCATTGGAGGGCCTTTGCTACCTTTTATTTCCTTAAAAAGTACAGTCACACGACTTTTTGCACGTGACATTCTGATTAAATAATTATAATAAAAATGTTACTGAAAGCTGAAACAGAGTAAGAAAACATTAATGAAGCCACAAACAAAATATTATGAATATCAAAATTCAGAATATAAAATAAAAATATGGAAAACCCATAAATTTTGAACACAAACTCAGGGCTTCCACCTTGTAAGAAATTTGAACCAAAAAATGTCCAAATTAGAGCATATTTGCTAAAATTTATAATATAATTGTTCAAACATGTAAATTCCACAATTTAATTGAAAAAAACGAAAAAAACATTTTTACTTGTTTTTTTCAAAACATGGGCTTTCTTGAAAAAATCGTTTTCGGAAAAAAACGAGCTTGTTTTCCTTTCCCAACCCTAGCCACAACCATGCCCCCATACAAAACCCCGCCATTCTCTCCTATCATGCACCTTTATTCTCGCCTCTGCCAAACTCACATTTCTCTTCTTCAGACATTCGTTCACCGACTCAATCCACTTTCTCTTCGGTCTCCCAGTCGGTCGGTTCCCAACACACACTCACCACTATACCGCTTAACCAACCTACTATTATTCATCCTTTCCACATATTAAACCATCTCAACATACTTTCATTTATTCTCTCATTCTGTCTTCACACCACACAACTCTCTAATACGTTCATTCCTCATTTTATCAATTCTTCTCACACCTAGCACGCCCCTAAGATTGTCCATCTGAACACATTGAACTTTAGATCTATACTTCTTATTCCAGACCATAGTCTCACTTCTATACAATAACACAGGTAACAACAAAATACCCTCATGTAAGACTCTAGCGCACTCAAGACTTAGTTCCTTTACATTCACCAACAATTTAATTGCACCAACCACCTTCCACAACTTTCCTACCACACTGCATCATCCGTTCCCTTCTCATCCAACACATACATCCTAAATATTTAAACTCAGACACTTGCTCCAGCTGCTCACCATCTAACATAACTTCACACTGAGGACTGTCCTCACTCACAACCATAACCTTATACTCTTATCTACGTTTACTTTCAAACCCATCCTTTTACACACCCTGCCAAATCTCTCTACCAATCCTCTCAAACTCTCTTCAGATTCACCACACAAGACAAATCATCCGCATATAAAAGGTAGGGCACCCACCCTCATCTCATTCTCCATCATTCTAACACCATTTCCTGCCATCCCCACCTCAAATTCTTTCATAACCCTCATCCATATACAAATTGAATAACAAAGGAGATATAACACATCCCTGATCCGCTATTAATTCTAAACCAATCACCATTGACACCATTTATTCTTACACACGCTTCCACTATCGCCTTACATACTTTTGATTCCATTCAAGGCCTACCAACACCATATATCACTAATACCTGCCATAAAGCTTCCCTATTAACTCTATCATGCGCCTGTTGTAAATCCATAAAACCTAAATATAATTTATTCTTCTTCTCCCTCATTTTCTCAAATCATTTGTTTCAATGTAAAAAAAAAAAAGATGATCCACACATCCTCTACCACTCCTAAACACCTTGTTCTTCACCAATCAGTCCCTCAGTCACTCAGGCACTCTTTCGACAAAATACCAACATATACCTTCCCTACAACACTCAACAAACTTATTCCCCCTATAATTTCTACAGTTCCCCTTTTTCCCTTACCCTTATATAGGGTACTATTACCGCTCTCCTCACCAATCCCTCGAGACTATACCCTCCATAAACGCTTTGTTACACGGCTTCCAATCCAATCAATCACCATCTCTCCTTCGCTCTTGGTCATTTCACTAGTAATTTCATCTATACCTGCAGATTTGCCGTTCTTCCAACTTTCTCACTCTACCCATTACCTCCTCCTTACTAATAACCTCATCCCCAAAAATACCTATTCCTTCTTGCACCATCAAAACCACACCATTCACTAACACCTCATCATGATGGTTAATATTGTGCAGATTTTCTTTGAAGTGTTCTTTCCATACTCCCTCATCCATTTCATCAGTTACAAGCACCATCCCACATTCATTATTCTAAGCAGATTCCCCTTATTCTCATTCTTAACCTTTTCCGCTTCTTCCAAAGAGAGCTTCCTATTCCCTTTTTTTTCCCTTATTCATCCTCCTTCCAAACTGTTCATTTACCTCTTCTTTTCTCTACGTATACACCTATTAGTATTTCTTTTTTCCCATATCTAATTCCGAGCATCTTTCTTTTGAAACTTCATCGCATTTGCTTTTAGTACATTCAACCACGCTTCTTTTTTACCTTTAACCGCTTTCATCACCTCTTCATTCCACCATTCGCTGTTAACATTCTTACTTCCTACTTTAGCACATCCACACACTTCCTTTGCACTACTAACAATTGCTTCCTTCATTTGCCCCCAGATTTGTTCAGTCTCAACTTGTTCACATTCAATGATTAACTAGCGCGCGCTCTTACATACTTATCACTTATTGTCTTGTTCACTTAACTTCTCACTCTTAATTTTACCTACTTCTCTTTCGCATCACCTTCCTCTCCATCAAGCCCCCACTAACTTAATTTTACATAGAACATAATATGATCCGATAATCCCATTCCCTAAACCCCTCACTGATTTGATTTAACATCCAACACATACTTCAGCATCTCCTTCTTCACCAACACAAAATCAATCATACTTTTCACTTCGATACCATCTCTACCTACACCAACTCTAGTATACTTATGGATACTCTTGTGTTTAAAGAAAGTATTACTTACACACATACCTCTCTCTTCACAGAAATCAATCACCTTCCTACCATTCTCATTTTCTCCCGCCACCCCAAAACCACCTGTTATACCATCCCTTTTTTGATCACCTATCCAACCATTCAAGGTCCCCCAACACTATCAATCTGAGGCTCCTACCACCCCATCCAGAGCATCATTCAGATTATCCCAAAAAGTCGTACTCTCTTCAATGTTTCCCTCAGATGGACCATATGTCACAACCACACATACCTTGACCTTTTCAAACTTAAATTTAACCATTAGAATTCTAGGACCCGCACACACAAAGTCTACCATACCATAGAGAATTCATAGGGTAAAATTTAGGTGGGTTAACATTATCGATTTAGGATGGGAAGAGGAAAAAGTGTGGCATAATTAAAATCAAGAACGAGGAAGAGGAGAATTATTTGGGTGTGAAGGGAGTTTTACAAGGAGAACAAATAAAGGAATAGAGAAAAGAATTTGATGCAGGGTTAAAGGAATCTTTTTTTTTCTGTGGGTGGATGTGAACTATCTAACACTCTTAGCAGATGGGTTGAGTAAATAACTTTTGTTAATATGGTAATATAAGAGGATTTGTAGTTTAAAAATGATTGGTGATAGCGGTTCTTTGATATAAAAAAAGCTAAGCTTATTTAATTATTATTATTATTATTATTATTATTATTATTATTATTATTATTATTATTATTATTATTATTGTTATTATTATTATTGTTATTATTATTATTATTATTATTATTATTATTATTATTATTATTATTATTATTATTATTATTATTATTATTATTATTATCCTCTTCCTCTTATCCCCAGATTGAGGATGCGATGTGTAGCATACACCGGATCAAAAAAAGTACTAGAAAAACATGACGCAAGTCGAAAAAAGAGCCCCCTTTTACCTTCCCCTTCATAACCCCAGTGAGAAATCGTTGCAATCAGAAAAATCCACCCTGAGACTTCACGAGACCGCGATGGACCCTCACTGTGGTATATCGTCAATGTGGGGTTCATCCCCTGGGCAAAGCCCACAACTATACCCTCTCACAAAATTCCGCCATTCACTCCTGTTATGCACCTTTCTTCTCGCATTTGCCAAAACTCACTTTCCTCTCCTTCAGGCATTGATTTACTGACTCAACTCACTTTTTCTTTGGTCTCCCAGCCAGTCTATTGCCAGCACATTCACCACGATACATTCGCTTAACCAACCGACTATCATCCATCCTTTCCATATGACCAAACCATCTCAGTATACACTCTCATCTATGCCCTTCTTCAAACCACACAACTCCTTGATACGTTCATTCCTAATTTTATCAATCCTTCTCACACCTAGCACGCCCATAAGATTGTCCATCTGTGCACTTTGTACCCTAGATCTATATCTCTTATTTCAGACCATAGTTTCATTACTATACATTAAAACGGGTAGCAACATACCCTCATGCAAAGCCCTAGCTCACTCAATACTTAATCCCTTCACATCCACCATGGATTTAGTTGCACCAGCCACTTTCATACCATTCACAACTTTCCTACTATACTCTGCATCATCCGTTTCCTTTTCATCCAACATATATCTTAAATATTTAAACTCAGATACTTGTTCCAGTTGCTCACAATCTAACATGACTTTACACCGTGGACTCTCCTCACTCACTACCAAAACCTTACTCTTATCTACATTTACTTTCAAACCCCTCCTTTACACACCCTGCCAATTCCCTCTACCAATCCTCTCAAACTCTCGTCAGATTCACCACACAAAACCAAATCATCTGCAAACAATAAGCAGGGCACCCTCCAATTTCTTCCATTCACCATCAGTCTTACACCTTCCCCTGCCATCCCCACTTCTAATTCTTTCATAACCCTATCCATTTTCAAATCAAATAACCAAGGAGACATAACACATCCCTGTCTCACTCTGCTATTAATATTAAACCAATCACTTTCGACTCCATTTATTCTTACACACGCTTCACTATCGTCATACATACTTTTGATTCCATTCAGAAGCCTACCATCAATACCATATATCACTAACACCTACCACAGAGCTTCCTTATTAATCCTGTCATACGCCTGTTGCAAATCCTTAAAACCTAAATACAATTTATTCTTCCTCTCTTATTTTCACAATTATATGTTTCAATGTAAAAATATTATCCACACATCCTCTACCACTTCTAAACACACCTTGTTCTTCACCAATCAGTCCTTCAGTCACTCAACGTACTCTTTCAACCAAAATACCAGCATATATCTTCCCTACAGCACTCAATAAACTAATTCCCCAATAATACCTACAGTTATATTATCCCCCTTACCCTTATATAAGGGTACTATTACTGCTCTCCTCGGACAATCTCTTGGAACTAGACCCTCCATTTATGCTTTGTTACACAACTTCCAAATCCATTCATTCACCATCTCGCCTCCATTCTTGATCATTTCACCAGTAATTGCATCTATGCATGCAGATTTACTATTCTTCAACTTTCTCATCCTACCCATTACCTCATCCCTAAAATACCTATTTCTTCTTGCACCAGCAAACCCACATACATTCACTATCACTTCTTCATTACTGCCAATGTTTTGCAGATTTTCGAAGTGTTTCCTCCAAACTCTTCTCACATCCATTTACGAAAGTACCATCCATATTCATTATTCTATGCAGATTCCCATTGCTCTCCTTCTTAATTAACCTTTCGCGCTTCTTTCCAGAAAAGTTTCCTATTTCCTTGTAAGTTCCTGTTCATCTTCTTCCAAACTGTTCATTTCCCTCATTTTTTCTCCTACAAATGCAACTTTTAGAATTCCTTTTTTCCTGCTTATAAAATTCCAAATATCATTCTTTTGAGACCTCATCATTTGCCTTTAGCACATTAAACCATGCCTTTTTTTTAGCCGCTTGCATCACCTTTTCATTCCACCATTCACTGTTGAGATTCTTACTTCCTACTTTAGTACATCCATATACTTCTCTTGCACTACTAACAAAGGCTTCCTTCATTTGTGCCCAGATTTGTTCAGTTTCATCTTGGTCGCATTCAACTGATTTATTCGCAAGCGCTCTTAAATACTTTTCCTTAATACCTTGTTCAATTAACTTCTCACTCTTAATTCTTCCCACTTCCTTCCTTACCTCTTTCCTCTCCAACCAAGCGCTCACTAACTTGCATAAAACAACATAATGATACGATAATCCCATCCCCAGCCCCCTCACTGATTTAACATCCATCACATACTTCAACATCTTCACCTACACAAAATCAATCATACTTTTCACTTCGATACGATCTCTACTTACACCAACTCTAGTATACTTATGAATACTCTTGTGTTTGAAGAAAGTATTACTTACACACATACCTCTTTCCTCCTGAAAATCTAATTCACCCTCCTACTATTCTCATTTTCTCCTGTCACCCCAAGTTTACCTGTAATACCATCTCTTTTCTGATCACCTATCCAACTATTTAGGTCGCCCAACACAATCAATCTGAAGCTCCTACTCACCCCATCCAAAACATCATTCAGATTATCCCAGAAAATCTCACTCTCCTCAACATCACCCTCAGATGGATCATATGTTACAACCACACGTACCTTGACCATTTTTAACTTAAATTTAACCAATAGAATTCTAGTACTCACACAAACAAAATCCACCACAGCTCTGTGCCACATGTCACTCATCAAAATCGCAACTCCTTCTCTCTCCCTCTCATTCCTCTCCACTCCAGCACACACACATTTCACATCTCATCACTCATCTTCACCGTTTCCTTTCATCTTACTTTGTTTCAGTCACAGTGAGCAAATCAAATATACCCTTTCTAAATACATCCATCACCTCTCTCCTCTTCTCCTCGACATTTATTCCTCTGACATTCCATGTACCCAAATGATTCATACAATTTCGCCGAAAGATACATTATCTCTTATGGCGATCACGACCATTTATGAGGCCTACAATAGCATACCTAGCAGAGGATGAGTGGTAGTGGGCAGCTAACCCAACTACCACTGTCCCTTTTGTCGCCTCCTACGACATCCAGAACATACGCTGTGGGCAATTCTTTCTCCCCACATTGGAATATAAGGTAATGTCTGTAAGGTGTTGTTTGGAAGAGAGTGTGTATATGAACGCAAAGAGAAAGGTGAACCATTGGGCACTGGAATTTTACGGCTCATACTCTTCACACCATAAGCCCAATGGGAGCTACTTCCTAGCTTCGATTGCGCTGCTCTACCTCTATATTATTATTATTATTATTATTATTATTATTATTATTATTATTATTATTATTATTATTATTGTTGTTGTTGTTGCTGCTCTTTGTTTATTTATACAAATAAACAGCATCATCATCTTCCTTTTTTTTCCCCCAGGACTGGAGGTAAGGTGCGTGACATGCATCGGAAAAGAAAAGTAGTAGAAGAAATCCCAGCCTTACCGCCCCCTCTATACCTATTAGTGAGAACTCGTCGCAGTCAGAAAATCCACCCTAGAGCTTCATGGGACTGCGACGGACCCTCACTATGGCATATCGTCAGTGTAGGGTTCATCCCTTGGCACAAGTGGGCCACAACCATACCCTCTCACAAAACCTCGCCATTCTCTCCTATCATGCACCTTTCTTCTCACCTCTGCCAAACTCACATTTCTCTCCTACAGAGATTCCTTTACTGACTCAATCAACTTTTTCTTCGGTTTCCCAGCCGGTCGATTCCCAACACACTCACCACTGTACATCCGCTTAACCAACCGACTATCATTCATCCTTTCCACATGACCAAACCATCTCAATGTACTTTCATTTATTCTCTCATTTATCCCTTTCTTCACACCACACAACTCTCTAATACGTTCATTCCTCATTTTATCAATTCTTCTCACCTAACACGCCCCTAAGATTATCCATCTGAACACATTGAACTTTTGATCTATACCTCTTATTCCAGACCATAGTCTACTACTATACATTAACACAGGTAACAACATACCCTCATGTAAGACCCTAGCGTACTCAAGATTTAGTCCTTTCACATCTACCAACGTTTTAATTGCACTAGCCACCTTCCTGCCATTCACAACTTTATTACTACAGTATGCATCATCCGTTCCCTTTTCATCCAACATATACCCTAAATATTTAATAAGCTCAGACACTTGTTCCAGCTGCTCACCATCTAATATCACACCGAGTATTATCCTCACTCACAACCATAACCTTACTCTTATCTGCCGTTTGCTTTCAAGCCCCTCCTTTTACACACCTGCCAAATCTCTCTATCAATCTCAAACTCTCTTCAAATTCACCACCAAAACCAATCCGCATATAATAGGTGGACTTCCCTCCACTCCCACCTCCATTCTTCATCATTCCTAACACCATTTCCTGCCACCCCCATCTTTAATTCTTTCATAACCCCATCCATATACAAATTGAATAACCAAGGAGGCATAACACATCCCTGCATCACCGCTCCGCTATTAATATTAAATCAATCACTTTTGACACCATTTATTCTTACACACGCCTCACTATCGTCATACATACTTCTGTCCATTCAGAAGCCTACCACCAACACCATATATCCCTAACACCTGCCATAGAGCATCTATTAATCCCTATCATAAACACTGTTTAATCCATAAAATCTAAGCCACAATTTATTCTTCCTCATTTTCTCCAATCATTTGTTTCAATGTAAAGATTTGATCACACATCCTCTACCACTCTAAACGCACCTTGTTCTTCGCAATCAGTCCCTCAGTCGCTCGACGCACTCTTTCGACAAAATACCAGCATATACCTTCCACAACACTCAATAAACTAAATACCCAATAATTTCTACAGTTCCCCTTTTTCCCTTACCCTTATATAAGGGTTTTATTACTGCTCTCCTCCAATCCTTGGAACTATACCCTCCATAAACGCTTTATTACACAACCTCCAAATCCAATCAATCATATCGCCTCCGTTCTTGATCATTTCACCGGTAATTTCATCTATACCTGCCAGATTTACCGTTCTTCAATATTCTCACTCTCCCCATTACTTCCTCCTTGCTAATGACCTCATCCCCAAAATACCTATTCCTTCTTGCAATCAAACTCACCCACATTCACTATCACCTCTTCTTTACTGTCAATTTTTGAAGTGTTCCTTCACACTCCTCACATCCATTTCATCAGTTACAAAAAGCACCATCCCCATTCATTATTCTAGCAGGTTCCCTTGTTCTCATTCTTGGCACTACATCTTCCTTTCCAGAAAGAGCTTCCTAATCCCTTGTTGGTCCCCATTCATCCTCCTTCAAAACTGTTCATTTACCTCTTCTTTTCTCCTACGTATGACCTTTTAGTATTTCTTTTTTCCCTCCCTTATACAATTCCAAACATCTTTCTTTTGAAACTTCATCATTGGCTTTTAGTACATTCAAACCCGCCTCTTTTGCACAACACTTACATCACCTCTTCATTCCACCACTCACTGTGAATAACATTCTTACTTCCTGCTTTAGCACATCCACATACTTCCTTTGCACTGCTAACAATTGCTTCCTCCACTTGCTCCCAGATTTGTTCAATTCCAACTTGTTCACAATCAACTGATTTACTTGCGAGCGCTCTTACATACTTATCCTTATTACCTTGTTCACTTAACTTCTCACTCTTAATTCTACCCACTTCCTTCCCTATCACCTTCCTCTCCATCCAAGCCCACTAACTTAATTTTACATAGAACAACAAAATGATCCGATAATCCCATTCCTAAACCCCTCACTGATTTAACATCCAACACATACTTCAACATCTCCTTCTTCACCAACACAAAATCAATCATACTTTTCACTTCGATACCATCTCTACCTACACTCTAGTATACTTATGGATACTCTTGTGTTTAAAGAAAGTATTACTTAAACACATACCTCTCTCCTCACAGAAATCAATCAACTTCCTACCATTCTCATTTTCTCTCGACAGCCCACAACTACCTGTCATACCATCCCTTTTTTGATCACCTATCCAACCATTTAGGTCACCCAACACAATCAATCTGAAGCTCCTACTCACCCCATCCAAAACATCATTCAGATTATCCCAAGAAAAATCGTACTCTCCAACATTTCCCTCAGATGGACCATACATCACAACCACACTTGCCTTGACCTTTTCAAACTTAAATAAACATTAAATTGTAATTAATTTATTGTAAGCATAACGACTTCCTTTCATGATTATACAGTAGAGCTATTGTGTGAAACAAATAAAAAAGTCAAATATTTCTTTCCTTTTAAGGATGGAGATCACTTTTAGACGCTTATGACATCAAACCAGGAACTGTGTCTTCATGCATAGAAGACGTAAAAAAGGGACACGTTCTTGCTATCAGTCCAGGAGGTGTCCGAGAAGCCCAGTTCTCTGACCATCGTTACCAATTATTGTGGGGGAAGAGGACAGGCTTTGCCAAAGTTTCTCAAGAAACTGGTTGTGTATGTATGTCATTCATTCGTAAAATATTTAATCTATGATATATATATATATATATATATATATATATATATATATATATATATATATATATATATATATATATATATATATATATATATATATATATATATATATATATATATATATATATATATATATATATATATATATATAATATCTTTTTTCTCTTTATACTATATATATATATTCATCACCCACCTTCTTTCCCCAAGACTGGGGGTAAGTTGCGTAACATGCACTGGAAACAAAAAGTAGTAGAAGAATACGGCGCAAGTCGGGAAGAAAGCCCAACCTTACCGTCCCCTTTATAACTTTTAGTGAGAACCCACCGCAGTCAGAAAAATCCACCCTAGAGCTTCACGAGACCGCGACGGACCCTCACTATGGCATCTCGTCAATGTAGGTTCATCCATTGGCCAAGGTGGGCCACAACCATACCCTCTTACTAAACCCCGCCATTCACTCCTATTATGCACCTTTCTTCTCGCCTATATCAAGCTCGCTTATCTCTCCTCCAGGCATTCCTTTACTGACTCAATCCACTTTTTCTTCGGTCTCCCAGCTGGTCGATTCCCAGCACACTCACCACTATATATCTGCTTAACCAACCGACTATCATCCATCCTTTCCACATGACCAAACCATCTCAATGTACTTTCATTTATTCTCTCATTTGCTCTTTTCTTCACACCACACAACTAACTAATACCTTCATTTCTCATTTTATAAATTCTTCTCACACCTAAGATTGTCCATCTGGACACATTGTATTTTAGATCTATACCTCTTATTACATCCCATAGTTTCACTATTATTCATCAACACAGATAACAACATACCCTCATGTAAGACCCTAGCGCACTCAAGATTTGGTCCCTTTACATCCACCAACGATTTAATTGCTCCAGCCACCTTCCTGCCATTCACAACTTTCCTACTACACTCTGAATCTTCCGTTCCCTTTTCATCCAACATGCATCCTAAGTATTTAAACTCAGACACTTGTTCCAGTTGCTCACCATCCAGCATAACTTCACACCGAGGACTGTCCTCACTCACAACCATAATCTTACTTTTATCTACGATTACTTTCAAACCCCTCCTTTTACACACCCTGCCAAATCCCTCTACCAATCCTCTCAAACTCTCTTCAGATTCGTCACACAAAACCAAATCATCCGCATATAATAGGTAGGGCACCCTCCACTTTCTTCCATTCTCCATTTTAACACCTTCCCCAGTCACCTCCACCTCTACTTCTTTCATAACCCCATCCATATACAAATTGCATAACCAAGGAGACATAAACATCCCTGCCTCACTCCGCTATTAATATTAAACCAATCACTTTCAACTCCATTTATTCTTTAACACGCTTCACTATCATCATACATACTTTTGATTCCATTCAGAAGCCTAGCACCAACAGCATATATTACTAACACCTGCCATAGAGCTTCCCTATTAATCCTATCATACGCCTGTTGCAAATCCATAAAATCTAAATACAATTTATTCTTCTTTCATTTTCTTAATCATTTGTTTCAATTTAAAGATTTGATCCACACATCATCTACCATTTCTAAACGCACCTTGTTCTTCACCAATCAGTCCCTCAGTCACTTGACACACTCTTTCGACCAAAATACCAGCATATATCTTCCCTACAACACTCGAAAAACTAATTCCCCTATAATTCCTACAGTTACCCTTACCCTTATTATAAGGATACTATTACTGCTCTCCTCCAATGCCTCGGAACTAAATCCTCCAGAAACGCTTTGTTACACAACTTCCAAATCTAATCAATCACCATCTCGCTTCCGTTCTTGATCATTTCACCAGTAATTTCATCTATTCTGCAGATTTACCATTCTTCAACTTTCTCACTATACCCATTACCTCCTCCTTACTAATGACCTCATACCCAAAATATCTTTACCTGCTTGCACCATCAAACCCATACACATTCATTCACTAACACCTCTTCATTACTGCCAATGTTATGTAGATTTTCGAAGTGTTCCCTTTACACCCTCCTCACATCCATTTCATTAGTTAAGAAAGTACCATCCCTATTCATTATTCTTAGCAGATTCCCCTTATTCTCATTCTTAAACTTTCGCGTTTCCTTCCAGAAGAGCTTCCTATTCCCATGTAAGTCGCCATTCATCCTCCTTCCAAACTGTTCATTTACCTCTTTTCCTCATATAATTCCAAACATCTTTCCCTTGAAACCTCATCATTGGCTTTTAGTACATTCAACCACGCTTCTTTTTTTACTTTTAACTGCTTGCATCACCTCATCATTCCACCACTCGCTGTTAACATTCTTACTTCCTACTTTAGTACATCCACATATTATTATTATTATTATTATTATTATTATTATTATTATTATTATTATTATTATTATTATTATTATTATTATTATTATTATTATCATTATTATTATCATTATTATTATTATTATTATTATTATTATTATTATTATTATGTTAATGAATATCAGGAAAACTTTGTATTAATGTGTTTCTTAATTAATTCATTTACACATTTAAATAAGAATGAAGTGAACACAATTTAATTCTTCTTTATTATAAATTTGTTAAATTAATTAAAATAATAGAAATTTTTAAAATATACTTTTTCAATTAATCGTCATCGTCATAATTTACTATAATCGTCATCGTCAAAAATTCTTAATCGCCACCATCATTATATATATATATATATATATATATATATATATATATATATATATATATATATATATATATATATATATACCTCTTATATATATATATATATATGTATATATATATATATATATATATAAAACTTACTTACTTGCCGCTTGCCCTGGCCCACCTTGGTGGATTTTCACTTGCCTTCCAGCAGCAAGCCGGCTGCCGCCCTCTGTGGCGGTTCACAGGTCAGGAAAAGTTATGAGAAATCGGCGCTGTGGGGCGTCCCGAGAGCAGGAGCACCTCAGAAGGAGGTGCTCTATTGTGTCCTGGGAATTGTGGCTCTAGCGCAAGAGGGGGAGGTGACGTTGTCTAGTTTGAATCTGTATTTATAGTGTACGAGCCCCGGGTGGTGACCTGATCTGCTCCGAGCGAGGTCGATTTGGCCTCTTCTGGACAGCGTTTCTTCTCTAGGGGAGAGTTTTGGGGCAGGGGTGTTTAGTAAATTGTTATTTGGGCGGTTTAGCAGGTATGTGTTGGTTAGATGTGTATGTATATGTGTAATCCATGATTATATATATATATATATATATATATAATATATATATATATATATATATATATATAATATATATATATATATATATATATATATATATATATATATATATATATATATATATATATATAATCATGAAAAAAATATAATACACATCTAACCAACCCTACACATGCTAGGTGTGAGAAGAATTAATAAAATGAGGAATGAACATATTAGAGTTGTGTGGTGTGAAGAAAGGGGTAAATGAGAGAATAAATGAAAGTATGTTGAGATGGTTTGGTCATGTGGAAAGGATGAATGATAGTCGGTTGGTTAAGCGGATGTATAGTGGTGAGTGTGTTGGGAACCGACCGGCTGGGAGACCGAAGAAAAGTGGATTGAGTCGGTGAACGAATGTCTGAAGGAGAGAAATGTGAGTTTGTAGAGGCGAGAATAAGGAGTGCATGATAGGAGAGAGAATGGCAGGGTTTGTATGAGGGTGGTTGTGGCCCACCTGGGCAAAGGGATGAGCCACCCATTGACGATTTACCATGGTGAGGGTCCGTCGCGGTCCCATGAAGCTCTAGGGTGGATTTTCTGTCTGTGACGAGTTTTCACTAATTAATGGTACAGAGGGGGAGGTAAGGCTGGGCTTTCTTTTCGACTTTTGTCATATTCTTCTACTGCTTTTCTTTTCCGATGCTTGTAACGCACCTTACTCCCAGTCTTGGGAAGAAGGGAAGATAAAGAAGAAGAAAAAAAAAAAAAAATATATATATATATATAAAAAAATATATATATATATATATATATATATATATATATATATATATATATATATATATATATATATATATATATATATATATATATATATATATATATATATATATATATATATATTTATTGTTATATTTATTGAATTTGTATTATTATTATTATTATTATTATTATTATTATTATTATTATTATTATTATTATTATTATTATTATTATTATTATTATTATTATTATTATTATTATTATTATTATTATCGTTCCTTCTTCCTCCCCAAGACTGGGGGTAAGGTGCGTGACATGCATCGGAAAAGAGAAGTAGTAGAAGTGACACAAGTCGAAAAGAAAGCCCAGCCTTACCGCTCCCCTCTGTACCTATTAGTGGGAACTCGTTGCACGGTCAGAAAATCCACCCTAGAGTTTTCACTGGACCGACGGACCATCACTATGGCATCTCGTCAATGTAGGGTTCATCCCTTGGCCCAGGTGGGCCACAACCATACCCCTCGCAAAACCCCTCCATTCCTCTATTATGCACCTTTTATTCCTTTCTGCCAAACTCCCGCACCTCTTGCCTTCAGACATTCGTTCACTGATTCAATCCACTTTTTGTAGGTCTCCCAGCCGGTCGATTCCCAACACACTCACCACTATGCAACTCTTAACCAACCGACTATCATCCATCTTTCCACCTGACCAAACCATCTCAACGTACTCATTTATTCTCTCATTTACCCCTTTCTTCACACCACAGAACTCTCTAATACGTTCATTCTTCATTTTATCAATTCTTTTCACACCTAGCACGCCCCTAAGATTGTCCATCTGAACAAGTTGAACTTAAGATCTATACCTCTTATTCAGACCACAGTCTCACTACTATACATTAACACAGGTAACTTAACATACCTCTGTAAGATCCTAGCACCTCAAGACTTCTCAGTCCCTTTACGTCCACCAACGATTTAATTGCACCATCCACCTTCCTGCCATTCACAACTTTCCTACTAAACTCTGCATCACCCACACGTTCCCTTTTCATCCAACATATATCTAAATATTTAAACTCAGACACCATTTCCACAGCTGCCTACCATCTAACATAACTTCACACAGGACTGTCCTCTTACAACCACATTACTTACTCTTATCTACGTTTACTGTCAAATTCCTCCTTCCCCCCCCCTACCAACTCTTTCTATCAATCCTCTCAAACTCTCTTCAGATTCCCACACAAAACCAAATCATCACATATAATAGGTAGGGCACCTCCACTTATCTCCATTCTCCATCATTCTAACACCATTTCCTGCTACCCCCATCTCAAATTCTTTCATAACCCTATCCATATACAAATTGAATAACAGGAGACATAACACATCCCTGCCCCACTCCGCTATTAATATTAAACCAATCACTTTTGACACCATTTATTCTTACACACGTTTACCAATCATCATACATACTTTTGATTCCATTCAGAAGCATACTACCAACACCATATATTACTAACACCTGCTATAGGGCTTCCCTATTAATCCTATCTTACGCCTGTTGCAAATCCATAAAAAACATACCCTAAATATATATATATATATATATATATATATATATATATATATATATATATATATATATATATATATATATATATATATATATATATATATATATATATATATATATATATATATATATATATATATATATATATGCTATATATATATCAAGAAACACCTCGTGGCGCAGGATTTTCACTAGTCGCCGCCTCTCACGTACGAGAGGACGCTGGTTCAAATCCTCCGCGTAGCAGTTGGAGTTTATCTACCTGGGGCAAAAATTAAAACTCGACTGCGAACACGTTGGTGGCGCTGGTTTGGATAGCCGGCCTTAAGTTCGATTTCCTGTGGTCCCCGTATTTACCCTGCATAGGGAGATAAAGCACGTTAAAGGTAGTTTATATATATATATATATATATATATATATATATATATATATATATATATATATATATATATATATATATATATATATATATACCGGTATATATTTTATTTTATTTATTTATTTATTTATTCATTGCCCCTGGACTCCTCTTAAATGGGGAGCCCACGCCATTTCCAGGAACCCAGCTACCTCCAAGGGGTGAAGCCATAGGTCCCTCAGGGAGGTGATTTATTGTATTCTGTAAAGGTGTGAGGGGTTGAGCATCTCTGACAGAGTGGGGATGGAGTGTGATGAGGTTGGAATCTATGTTTATATTCTTGAAGGTGTGGTTGATGGCCGGATCTTAATCTGGAGAGGGATATCTGTGTCTTTCGTCGGAGTAGGTTTTGTGAGGGGGATATTACGGGGAAAGGGGGGTAGTAGTTTGTGAGGTTATTAGTTGGACGGTTGTTAAGGTATCTCTGTGTAAAATATGAATGAATATGATTTGTTAAAGGGGTGTTATTTGGGGGAGGGGGGATGGTCCTGAAGAGTTCGCCATAATAGAGGGCTGCGGAAGAGGGAGGGGATTTCAGGCGATGAGGTGTGTGTTCCTGAAAGTAGTTGTGACAGGGGTGGGAGGGGTCAAGAGTCTTGGCATAGAATTGGGTTCCTATCATATCAAGATGGTCTAGGATTGGTAGGATTTTTGTTTCTTCATGCAGATGTTGAATAGGGGTGGTTTTCAGGCAACCAGTTATTGATCGTAGGGCAGTGTTTTGTATTTTTTGTAGTTTATTCCTATTGGTGGGGGAGATTAGTGGGTACCAGACTGTTGATCCGTAGTTGATTGCGGTTCTTGAAAATTGTTTGAATATTGTTGACAGTGTGGATGTTTCATTGCTGAAGTTATGTTGGGATAGGGTTCGGAGTACATTCAATTTCCTGTTTGCTGTGCTTATGATGTTTTGGATGTGTGGTGTGAAGGCGAAGTGCGTGTCGAAGGCTATACCGAGTATTTTGGGTGTTTTTAGGGGAATGATAGAGTTGTTTAGGGTTATTTGTGGGTGGAGTGATGATTGGTGTCTATCAGTGGTGATTAAGGTAATAGATGATTTCTCTGCAGAGGCTGACATTCTATTGGATGTCAGCCAATCCTCCATGTGATTTATGTAAGTCTGAGTGAGGATCGTGGCGGTGGGTACTGAGGGGTCCGATATGGTTATAGTTATATCGTCTGCGTATTTTTGAGTTAGGAGATTGGGGGAGTAGGGATCTCGGCAGTAAATAGATTGAACATTAATGGTGACAGGATGGCTCCCTGGGGAACTCCATTTCTTAATTTCACTGTTTTTGAGTTCTGGTGTTTGCTTGATACCTGGGCTGTGCGTCCCGATATGAAATTAGATAACCATTTCTTGTAGTTATTATGTAGAGGATTAGTTAGAATTTTTTGG
>JABUQX010024415.1:5000-13147 GCA_015478945.1 Trachelipus rathkii | reverse complement strand
CAACATCTTCCTCCCGTAGCATAAAACCTTTACCATTGAAACTTGCCAAAAACAACTTCCCTATTTTTTTTTTTCACCAAATTTCTTAAACTCACTAAATCGGCAACATCACAATCGACATTTACAATTTCCTATTTACAGAAAACCTACCTGCCCAACCCCAATTATATTCACTGGTTCTCTTCCCACTCTCTAAACACTACTAAAATTGGCACTTCATCTTCTCTTTCTTAGAGCCTCAGAATTTGCCCCACCCTCCCTACCTACAAACCGAATTAACTTAATTCTTCAAACTTTTCCATTAAATTTATGCCCCGGCCCTAATCCCCACACCACATATCATAATAATTGCTTTCCGCCAAAGCAAAACAGAAGAGAGAGCACACTACAATAATGCCAATAAGACAAGATTATTTATATTACACCACAGCTTCAATCTACCTCTACCCACCACATCTCAAACAACTTGCAAAAAAAAAAACAAAAAAAATTCCTTACCAAAAATCATATCCCTTATTTCTCTCCATCCATTCATACTCCCTTCCTTTCGAAAAACATTGTTCAAGCCCCGTAATCATACTGATTTCTTTACTTTCCCAACTGCGTTTTTTTACAAAATTTGCCCTGCTGCCAACTGTACACAACTGTATAACATGGTGAAGAACACATGACTTTTCCCCCGCCGCAATTCATCAACAACAAATATACCTTCTTCAATCAAGATAACCTTTATTCTGGCCCTTACCTTTCATAGATCCACACATAATCATTACATAAACATTAACCACATGACACCCATTATTCACATTGAAAATCTACAACTTAGAAAACTTTCCGAATCTTTTTGCATAACCAATTCCAACAATTACAATATACAAAGAAACACGACTCATACATAGATCCCATCATAAATAACATTCTGCACTCCTCACCTTTTTCAAAAAAAAAACGCTTTAAAACCAAAAGCTTGTATTTTATTAATTTCTATATTATTTTTGATTTTTATTTATAATTTCAATATTAATTTAATTTAGTTCATGTTGTTAAAAACAGCACTGAAAGAGACCTAGATTGATAGGGGTCCGAAAGCTTTGCTAACAAACGGTAATAAATTTATTGATAAATCATATCTGAACATCTGAGAAATTGAATTTTCTTCTATTTAAAAGGAAACCATAAGTTTTCATATTTAATTAAGGCATTTTTTACCTGATATACTACGGCGTTCTTTCCTTAAAGCATTTTGATTTTGAAGAACTATATAATTATATATATATATATATATTACAGTTATATATATTATAATAATATATTAATATACTATTATATATATAATTATATTATATATATATATAATATATATATATATATATATAAATATATATTATACTAATATATATATATATATATATAATATATATATATATATAATACTATTATATATATATATAAATTCCCGGACCAAAAATTAGCATCACTTGCATTGTTATGACAAAATTGACCACTACAAAGGTTGTAATTGCGTGTAACGTTTCTGTGTTACGATTTAGCCTTAGAAAATTATTTAACCTACCGAGTAGGCAAACAGAATGTACAACAAATGTAACAACAGAAACGTAACACGCAATACAACCACTTTGTAGTGCCATTTTGCCATAAATGCAAGTGATGCATTAATTTTGTCCAAATTTCTAGTGAAAGAGATTTTTCTTCATTTTCAAAATCATTTTATCTTGTAGTTAAATTATTGTTCATATAAGATTATTTATTGAGTTTAATAAAAACATAAAACAATACCAGTAGCGTAGGATGCATGGCAGGCCGGAGTGCATGCATGGCAGACCGCTCGCTCCAAATGCGCGCTGCGCGCGAGTAAGTTGTATATATATCAGAGAGAGAGAGACGAGAGAGAGGAGAGAGGAGAGAAGAGAAAAGTTTGGAGACGAGGAGAGAGAGAGGAGGAGAAGGAGAGGAGAGAGAGAAAGAGAGCAGAAATGAAACATTAAGAATGAATTGCTATCGAAATAAATCTTAATTGACTAAATAAAATTGTTTAAAAAAACAAAAAAATCTTAATTGTCTAAATAAAATTGTTTAAAAAAACTTAAAAATGAAAAAAAAAAAACATAAAGAACTAAAAAATTTATTAAACTTCACCAATACACATTGAATAGTTATTTTCCCTTCTTATCGAAAAAGGTAAATTTTGCTTTTTGCATTTATTAATAAAACTGTCCTGCCAAAAAATACGTAACAAAACTTGACATGACCCGAAGTTTATTTATTTTTATTAACAGTGTTACTTCACTGAAATAATAATAATACCACTTCTAAAAATAAATTTATTTAATAAATGATTTATTATTTGACAATAATTTAATTATATTTTTTTAATGAATAATATGAAGCATTATATATATATAGTAATATATATATATATTATATATATATATATATATAAATTATTATGAAATAATGTAATATATTATATAATATATATAGTATATATTATATATATATATATATAATATATACTATATATTATATATTATATTATATATATATATTGTATATATATACATCTTACGTCTTACGTCTTACCTCAGGAGGCCTACGGCCGTGTCAGAGGAGGACAACTATCGATTTTCCACGCAGTCCTTTCCAGAAGTATACCATCCTCCATCCAATATTAGATATATATATATAATATTTGATAATAAATATATAATATATGATATATATATAGTACATAAATATAAATAATATATATAGATATATATATATATATATATATATATATATATATATATATAATATATATATATATATATATATTATAATAATATATTATAATATATATATATATAATATATATATATATATACGATATAATAATACTATATATAATATACATAATATATATATATATATATATATATATATATTAAATACTATATATAATATATATAGATCTATAATTATATATATATATATATGATATATAATATATATATATAGTCAGCATTCCCGAAAAAGTTCAAAGGCATTTAACTAGAAAAACTATAACCAGTTACCATACCTATACAATTTTTATTAATCAGGCAGACATTTTTACCGCAGCAAATTGAAAAAAAAAAAAAAAAAAAAAAAAAAACGCTTTTTTAACTAAAAAATTAAAAAATTGTTTGAAAATCTTGAAAATATTACAGTTTTGGTACAATTCGACTTGATGTTCCGCCTTCACTACGGACTGATGACGCGAAAGTGGCAAATGTCTGAATTTTTTTTTTTTTTTAAAAAACGGACAAATACCCCGGGTAAAAACAAGAACTGTAGAGCAGAGTCGGTTTTTCGGCCTACGGGGCGACGACGGGGGGACTTCGTCCCCCCCTCGTCCCCCGGTAGGCCTAGCAAACCCACCTAAAAAGGAATATATAAAAAGAAAAAAAAATAATATTTTTCTGTCCCAATCGTAAAAAAAATTGCCTCTATGGGGGCACCTCGAGAAGTCGAGAAAACGATGGATAGAGGCTTTTCAAGGTCAAAATCGGTCAAATCAAAGCATACACAATTACGAGTAATATCTTTACTAATATTTAATATGGAGTTATTATAAATATTATATTAAATTAAATTTTATTTTTTTTTTAATATTTTCTGCGTAAAAATGTTCTCAGTGATTAATTAAAATTATTTATTTCGTGTAATGATTTTATAGTTTTCACGTACATGCGCTGAACTTGTTCGGATGCTGGCCATATATGATATATATATATATATATATTATATATTATAGATATATATATATAATATATATT
Organism: Trachelipus rathkii; assembly: GCA_015478945.1. NCBI lineage: Eukaryota > Metazoa > Arthropoda > Malacostraca > Isopoda > Trachelipodidae > Trachelipus > Trachelipus rathkii. Next base: position 9,329 of record JABUQX010024415.1, on the reverse strand, counting down.
ATTATACTATATATACTATATATTAATTAATTAATAATTATATATTATATATATATTTATATATATTATAAATCTATATATATGATTATGTATGTATGGTAACAACGCAAAAAAACTTTTTAATTAAATTTAAAGAACAGTTAGGGCCCTAGTTTCAATTTTGTTTCTCAAACTTTTCCTGACTTATTTATTTTTTATTTTTTTTAATTTCTGTAATTTGAAAAAAAAAATAATTATTAGAATTTGGAAGTTATGCCAAAAATAAATTTTCTGTGAACTCACGCATTTGCATTTTAGCTTTTTTTTATTGTCAGAGAGAATTGTAGTTCACTTTTAAAGCCCTTTTTGTGTATATATATATATATATATATATAAATAATATAGATATAATATTATATAATACTTATATAGACGAATAGCTTCTTATTTATATATATATATATATATTATATATATATATATATATATATATATATATATATATATTATATATATAGATATATATATATTATTTTATTAATAACGTAAATTATTATCGTGGTATAGACATGTTAAAAATCAACAAGCACATCTCAAAAATATCCTACATTTACAATCTGCTTGCGCACACTTCATAGTGAAACAGACTTACTACCTGTGCTTGAAACCCTCCCAAACAAATGACCACATGATACGTGACACGGCGGGCGGAATCAAGATGAAAGCGTAGCTGTCGAAAAGAGAAAAAGAGAAACATGAAAGACGCTGGACCAAAACACATTTCACGAATGAGTGAACACCATTGGTTGAGTTCAAGGAGATCATGAATGAAACTCTTGTGCATGATTACACTTTAGTTCACAAAAAAGGAAGCTGAAACTCCTTGGTTCCAAGGGTTTGAAAGGGATGGAATCTCTCCAAAAAAGACTAAAGTTTGGTTTTCTTTTTCATCTGACAGCATTGTGGTTTTGAAAAAGTTTTTTCTCACTTGGAGAACGGTATGAATTATAGTCACTATAGTGGCATTGTAGATGATCATATTTCTGTTAGCGAGGAACCTTTGTCACACATAGAGCAAGCAGGAGTTGCCCGCTTGTTATTGGCGTTTCAAAAAGTAATTTTTTAAAAGCAGTTTTACCTTCACAATGTAAATGTGTTTCCCTCCATGTTCTCTTAGCACAGCCACCTAGCATGAAGGAAACATGTCTGCGAGAGTATGAAGGTTCTTTTGCAAAAATTAAGTATGAAGATCATAAGTGGAATATATGTGGTGATCTAAAGGTCTTGTCACTTTTACTTTGGGGAATGCAGCCGGGTTATTCCAGAAATTTTTATATTGCCATTCTTTGCGAGTGGGACAGTCGGGATAAGATATAATCATATCAGAAAAGAAAGTGGTGGCCCACAACGATCTAGTGACTTTAGGAGAGAAAAAATGTCATCCAATACTCCCCGTAATTGGATCCCATAAAAAATTTTTAATTCCCTTTTGCATATTAAAAGCAGGATTATTATGAAAAATTCTCCGTAAAAAGTACATGGATAGAACTGGCTAAGGATTCATATATTTAAGGAACTAAATTCTCTAAGAAAACAATAAAATGCTAAACATCAAGGAAGGTTAATTCTTATTGGGCCACAGAATTATGGAGCTGATAAAAACCACCAACAGCTTTGAAGATTGAGGAAAGAGAGCTTAAATGATTGCTTGAAAAAAACTGCATACTGTCATTTAAAGAAAGAAAAGCTTGTAGCAGACTTTATGGGAGCCACAAAGCAGAGAACTATTATCTGACATTCGTGAAAAGAAGCACGTTTGACATTCAACAGAGGGCCTATGGGAAATTGAGAATATGACCTAAAAGCCACTTTCTCACCCTCAATTGGACTTCTTCCCTGAAAATCTTGGGGCAGTCAGTGAGAGGTTTCACCAGGACATTCCGAGCTTTGAAACCCGATACCAAGAAAAGGAGCATTTCTATGTTAGCTGATTACTGTTGCCCAAGAAAAAGTGACTTACCAGAAGCTAAATACCGTCGAAAATCATATGCCTCAACATTTTAAAGGTTAGTTTTAATATAAAATTAACTCGATTTGTAAATTTATTTAATACATTTTTTAAAAAATTTAAATCTGCTATCCCAGAAAAACTATGGGTGACAGAAAAAAAACCTGAAAGCATATTTCAAATCAGCTGAAAGAGGGTTTATAATTCACATATTTTCAGTTTGTGGAACAAAAATGTTTTGAAATTTTGTTGATCAGTGTAATTAGAGACAAGCATTTGAGAAAAAAATGAGCTAACAAAAGAAAAGACAGCAAGTGATGTAATTGGGCGAAACAAGAGGAGGGGAAAAAGAGAAGTTAAATTGGAGTTGACATTTTTAGCAAAGTGCCGTAAGAGCTGAAATTTTACTGAAATATTAGGATTTAGTGTTAGTATTAAACATATATTCCATAGGTTCGTATTTAATCATAAATTATTTAAAATTAAATATTTTTATATTTAATTTTAATAATCACTTCTCTCTGGTTTACCCCTATAAATATATATCATATATATATATATATATATATATCACACTATATATATATAATACTAAATTTATCATATTATAATAATATTTATATATATATATTGATAATATATATATATAATATATATATATATCATATATATATATATATATATATATATATAAAACTTTGAAAACTCACTTTAATAGAATAGATTTCAAGTCTTCTTTATCATCAATCTTCTTTCAAAGGGTTACTCATTAAATCGATCCAGCACAGGTTTCGCTTTTGTCCTCATCCTTTTGGAAGAAACCATCATTGAATTATATAATTAATTTTTGCACCTTTCCTGTCGGATTGTCGAAAGCTGAATTTATCTTTTTTCGCTTTGTAAATGTTTAGAAAAATTTCTTTTCTTTTAAATTTATATTTGACGATTTTCGTTTTTTCATTTTTTTAAATTATTTTTAGTTTTAAAATTTTCCTTTTGAATTATCGATATCTGTCAATGGTTTTTAGGTATGATTTACTATATATATATCTATAATATTATATATATATAATAAATATAATATTAATATATATATATATATATATATATATATATAATATATAATATATATATATATACAGACAGAAAGATAGCCTTAAACTGCCTACTGAGTCTAACTATAGTTTGTTGCGACTAAAACCTTAAACGTAGCCCTCACTTTACAACGTATATCGAGTCATCCTCAAGCTAAGAAAGAAATTTGGAAGTCAAGTTGCAACAGTTGTATTTCAAACTCAGAGAAGCAATTCTTAATCTTCGCGTAAGAAGCAAGTGATCTCTCTTTCTATTATATAATGATATATAAATAGTTATATAATATTACTTATATATATATAGTATAATATATAATATTATATATTATATATATATATATTATATATATATATAGATATATATATATATATCTAATATATATACGATATATATATATATATATACTATAATATATATATATATTTATATATATATTATATATATATATATAATATCAATATATATATAATATAATACATTAATAATATATATGATAATATAATATATACTATATATATACAATATATATATCATATATTATAATATATATCATATCTTGAGCCTGGTAATCCTCCCAGCTCCCTTCTACAAGAACGCGGCGATTTCCTGGAGATATGTGCCAAGACACAGCAGTGGCCCCAGTCACAATAGATCCGTCCAAAGCGAAACTGTATCGAAGTTATGTTTGATGTTCTGCGTTTCAGGCGCCCGACAAGTAATTAAATTTCAGTAAGAGATGTCCAGTGTCGTCACTTGAGCTAGAGTGCATCTGGACGGGTGGAGAGAGAGAGAGATATCGTCAGAACATCTAAATTTATTTTCCCTGAAGGGAGTGCGATTTGGTGCTTCTAGAAGCGGGGACGGGACAGGGGACCGGGGCACATCACTCCTTGGTTTGATCGGTCCAAAGTCTTGTTCCTGTGGGGCGGGCGGGGGATGATTTTTCCAAATTGTGGGACGCGCATTGCAAGTCATGGGTTGGTGTTTGGTCAGTTCGGAAATCGCTCCTCTGTGTTAAGGATGCGTGGATTAGTTGTTGATATGAGGGTGTTGCTAGTGGGTGGGGGGGGGAAGCGTGGTGTACACAGTGTTCGCTAGTAATATAACTCGTGGGATTGTATTTACTCTTGGTGGAACGGAAGTGTAATGTGGTCCACATGTAGGAGAGGAAGTCTGCTTGACGGAAAACGCAAAACCAGAGCTACGCTGCTGTAAACACTGACAGGCCATCTCATATATGAAGATGC
>JABUQX010024414.1:22500-31931 GCA_015478945.1 Trachelipus rathkii | reverse complement strand
ATATATAGTTATATATATATATATATATATATATATATATATATATATATATATATATATATATATATATATATATATATATATATATATACGTTCTTAAATATGCAATATGAATAAAACATGAAAGAAAAACAAATTCTTTTTAATGCAGACGTTTCGTATTTATGTTAATATATCTTCAGTGCAAAAAAAAAAAATAGAATGAACAAAAAGTAAACAACAAACATTTAACAAAATAAATTACTTTAAAAGAAAAATAAACAGTGCAAAAAAATTTCAAAATGGTGTGAAGTGTAAAATTTTAAAAAGTTGTAGTAAATAGAAGATTACAAGCAAAAAAACTGAAAAGATAAATGAACGTGGAAAGAAAAGAAAATACTAAATAAAAATGAAGGAAGATAATGAAGAGGGAAAAGAAAGAAAATAGATCGAGCAACTTGAAGAAATATGGATAAAGTGTTAGTTTAAGTTTAAGGCTCCGACTCCTTCACCGACTCCTTCCTTTTCTGACTCCGACTCCGACTCCTTTCTCCGTCTTCTCTTATGCGTTCCACGCATTTCTTCTTTTATTTCAGTTGGGGACCCCACGCCCCCTAAGGGGGGGTGAGGGGTAAGATGTCTGTATATGTAATTATTTCTTAATATATATTAATATATTTATTTATTTTTTTCCGCCGCGATTTCCTATTTGGGGATTGGTGGGGGTCCCGCCTGAAAAAGGGAAGAAACGCACGGAGGGCATAAGAGAAGAGGAAGAAGAAGAAGAAGAAGGAGGAAGGAAGAATGAGGAAGGAGTCAGAGAAGGAGTCGGAGTCAGAGTCAGAGTCGGAGTCAGAATCAGAGTCGGAGTCGGAGTCGGAGTAGGAGTCGGAGTCGGAGTCGGAGTCGGAGCCGGAATCGGTGCTGGAGCCGGTGCGGTGCCGAGTTAGTAAATATTCGTTTAATAATACAATATTGGTATCAATGTATATGTTTATAAGGCCGTAGGACTTAAATATGAAGGTAAGTTCGTAAAAGGTGTCTGGAAAACCCAGGAGGGGGTTCCCCCCTGAAATAAAAGAAGAAATGCACGGAGCGCATAAGAGAAGATAAAAGAAGGAAGGATGAGGAAGGAAGACGAAGTCTCATGTGTCGGAGAAAATGAGCCCTAGCCAGCACCGATGCTGGAGCCAGTGCGTTGCTGAGTTAGTAAACATTCGTTTAATTCGTGTTTGTGTTTGAATTCTCTCATCTTAACCTGTAGGCTGGTTTGACCACACATAGTCGACATTAAGGTTTGCAAAATTGTATTTTTTAAGGACGCAAGACCACAAGCAAATAGGAATACTTTCTAAGCCTTAAAATCTCTACCGATTGAGCGGTTATTAATTAATAAAGGAGATAAAAAGGTTGCATTGGGGAAAGTGTTTGTGTAAGATATTTCTAATTGGGAAGTGGAGATCATTGGGAAGAGATATAATGTAAGGCAAACTAGCATAGACAGACCATTTAAGAAATCATAGGAAGTAGTTTTAGGTAATTTGTTGCTTTGAAAATGAAATTACGCGCCAGAAGGAAAAAAGATGATTTGGAATATATATATATTGTTATTATTATTATGCTATATATATATATATATATATATATAAATATATATTTATATATATATATAATATAGAGATACATATATATTATTATTTCCAAATATAGATTTAACTAATAAATGAAAAACTGTAAATAGTATTTTGATTATATTATATACTTTTATAAAGATTGTATTTTTATATTATAAATATATATGTATATTTCTTATTGTTATTATTATTGTTAGCATACATATATATTTATATATATATATATATATATATATATATATATATATATATATATGATATAAAATCCATCCTTAAATTTGTATATGGAAATATATATAGTACTGTATAAAAAAAAATAAACAAACATATTATAAATTTATATACATATATACAGTGGCGTATCCATCTGTAGAACTCTCTGCCTTCATCTGTTTTTTTGGTGATACATTTAAACTCCTCTTCACCCCCCTCCATCCGCGGTCGCCGCGATCTGCCAAATGATGCGAAAATCGTTTTCCAGATAGTATATATATATATATATATATATATATATATATATATATATATATATATATATATATATATATATATATATATATATATATATATATATATATATATATATATATGTATATATATATATATATATATATATATATATATATATATATATATATATATATATATATATATATATATATATATATATATATATATATATATATATATATATATATATATATTTATATATATATATATATATATATATATATATATATATATATATATATATATATATATATATATTGTTGTTCTGCCTCCTAAAAAGGGCCTGTGAGCGGTGGTGTTTATCTGTAATACATATATATATATATATATATATATATATATATATATATATATATATATATATATATATATATATATATATATATATATATATATATATATATATATATATATTAAGGTTATATATATATATATATAATATATTAGGAATGTGAGGACGCCACTGAATATATATATGTATAGAAATATATATATATATATATATATATATATATATATGTATATGTATATATATATATATATATATATATATATATATATATATATATATATATATATATATATATATATATATATATATATATATATAATCAATGAATGTAAACTGTGCAACGTAAATTCATGACGTAAATACTTAACAAGTTTTCTACCTACAAAAAAACTAAACGAGATAAAAATAATTATTTGTGATCCATTGTAAACTTTCATTATTATTATTATTATTATTATTATTATTATTATTATTATTATTATTATTATTATTATTATTATTATTATTATTATTATTATTATTATTATTATTATTATTATTATTATTTTTATTTTTATTTTTATTTTATTTTTATTTTATTATTATTATTATTATTATTATTATTATTATTATTATTATTTTCATTAGTTATTATTATTATTATTATTATTATTATTATTATTATTATTATTATTCTAAGCACCGTTTCCTACATGGATGCAGGGTGGTGTCGATCGCATGATACAATTGGACAAGACCTGCGATCGCTCATGGGAAGAATAAAATGGCAGGAGGGGGTTCCAAGACCCAAGAGCCATGCGAAGATAACCTTCATATTGACCAACTGTGCCGAAACCTTCACAAATTGACCAAAAATCACATTATAGCGCAGCTTCTAAATTTTTAATCCCAAATGCTGTGTTTTTGTTCCTTTTTAAAAAAAAAAAAAAAAGAGATATTATATATATATATATATATATATATATATATATATATATATATATATATATATATATATATATATATATATATATATATATATATATATATATATATATATATATATATATATATGTATATATATATATATATATATATAAATTGACGGTTCTCACCTAAATTATTTCAAATACCACTTTATATATTTCTATTTAAAATCAATAATTTTTGAAAAGAACTGGATTACAAATTTTGTAGCTTCTCTGGAGTTCGTTAATTAAAAGGTAAATTTTGTTTACAATATAATATGAATTGCATTTAAAATTTTTGAGTCAATAAACATACTAAAATATAATATGCAGATTTTGATAAATTTGTTCGCTACTACTGAATGATAATAATCTTTCCTTAACTCATGCGATACATCTTTCCTCAGACAAAAATCCTTCTAGAGCTCTCTGATATAGTTCTATATATTAAAGGTTTTTAGCTTTCTTCTTTTTCTCTATTCTAGATTTTCTCATTTCTTCTTTCCCTCTTCCCTACTGTTTTTAATACTTCTAACCGAGGACTGTTGCAAAATATATTATTATTATTTATTATTTTTATTTATTATTATTATTATTATTATTATTATTATTATTATTATTATTATTATTATTATTATTATTATTATTATTATTATTATTATTATTATTATTATTATTATTAATATAATATTAATATTAATATTAATATTACAATATGAGTATCATATCCCTCATCTTCACTCCTTTATTTATTTGAATAATGTTCTGCAATTTCTTTTCATTAAAAACAACAAATTATGATAAATGATACCAATGTCAAACTCATAAATATATATATATATATATATATATATATATATATATATATATATATATATATATATATATATATATATATATGATCATATATATATATATATATATATATATATGTGTGTGTGTGTGTGTATGTATATGTGTGTGTAAATAGCGACTGGCCTAAAGTGGCTCAAAGAGTAGAAACGTAACAGTTCACGTCTTTAAAATCACGAGAATACAATACCTCCGGCTGATTTTTTTAAGCTTTGAACTCGACTTTTTCCAAAAATGGTCATAACGACAGTCTTTGCAGACATGAGTGTAGTACTTTTCATACAGTTGAAGTAACTTTATGGAAAACTATGTCTAGAAGCTGAACAGAATACTCAACTTCTTTGAGGCAACACTTACAACCATTGTGATATAAGATTTTCAAGTTAATTTGTTAGTATATATTGGGAGCAATGAAATTTATACTGTCCACTGTAGAGATATTAGTGTCACTGAAAGAAAAAGTTAGAATATATTTTTGAGAGAGAGAGAGAGAGAGAGAGAGAGAGAGAGAGAGAGAGAGAGAGAGAGAGAGAGAGAGAGAGGAGAGAGAGAGAGAGAGAGAGAGAGAGAGAGAGAGAGAGAGAGAGAGAGTATCGCAGCTCACCGACCGAAAACGCTACATATATCAAGAAAAAATAGAATCCAAAATTTAAAGTCCAGATGCAACTCTCTATTCAAAAAGAAAAAAAATATTAAATCCGATCAGCAGAATTATATGGATTCAATTCAACAATAAAAGAATAGATACAGTAGAAATAGAGCATGGGAAATGTCATTCAATATAACCTCACCTGTAATATATCTTAGTATTAATCGTAGGTTTAATAAAAGATAACCATGCGAAGAATAAATATTTGACAAATTTGAGTAATGAAAGTTTAGCTTACGACTAGTATCGATATTAGTCGTTTTGAGAGAAAGCAAGAGAAGAATGAACAAATATATAAAACTCGAAAGAAGAAAGCTTAGAACAATTTATAACCTATCAAGAAGTAGTGAAGATGTAAAGATTTTCCCCAGGTCCTCAAGGGAACAATATAATCAGTTTGATTGTAAAAAAAAAAAAAAAAAAAAAAAAGAACCGGTTGACCTCGAGCATCAAAATTCATAATGACGTAAACTCCATTGACGTAAATATATAAAAAAATATTTTATTTTAATTGGTGAAAAGTAGTTGTCGGATATTGCAGGTTTTGTTCGTTTTAATTAATGTTCTTATTCTTTTTATTATTCTCTTTTTCCTTGTCATTGTTTTTCGCTTTGAACTAGCATTTATGGTAGTTAAATCCTACTATAATATTCGTATCGTGGTAAAATGTTTACCTATAGTTTATGATAAAATAAATGACACTATGGTCAGTGATCAGTCTAAAATTAATAGAAAAATTATCTTAAACTCTTTTGAGTCTCGGTATTTCCGTATTCTTAGCAATCTCTGAATTTTTCCTTATTTTGTTACCACAATTTCTCTTTAAGTTCCTTACTATATATATATATATATATTTTTTTATTTTTTTGTGAGAGTAATATAATAAAATAAATATATATATATATATATATATATATATATATATATATATATATATATATATATATATATATATATGGCCAAACTATACATTATTAGTTTCGCCAGATATCTCTTCGAAAAACTACGATATGGGACAAGCAAGAAAACCAATAATGATGGAATCACCGTATGAAATCTAGTATGGGAATGTTGAAAAAAAAATTAAGTGAAAAATTTCACCAGCACTCACGGATCGGTGGGGAACCGTGGGGGCTCAGATTACCCTCGTGTGCCATGCATTTACCTTAATTTAAAAAAAAAAATCTTTAAATTCCATAATTTTCCTAGACGACATGTGTGTATCAAAGAGTTTATTGGCTTAATGTTACATTTCGGCAGCACCAAAAAAATGAGTCCATTCGATATTTTATCGGAATGAACAATATATGATATTTTAAAAATAAATCGATTATTTGTAATAAATATGATAAGATACAAATATTGACAAAACTGGGTTCAGTATGGTTAGAAAGTTTATAGTCGCCGGACGTGTTTAGTGTACGTGTGAGTGTAAAGTTCAGAAATGAATGTGAGTGATATATTTGATATATGCCAAAACGATTGAAGTTTGCTAGATTTCTTACAACATTTCATCTTAATTTTGCAAGAAAAGAAATGTGAGAAATGTTTAAAAGAATGTACAGCATTAAGAGTTGGGGAAAAATTTAAATTTTACTGAAATGCCCATAGTCAGTAAAGGTTAGGGCTAGTTTTACGGCACAGTGGATCAGTAAAGGTTAGGGCTAGTTTTACGGCACAGTGGATCAGTAAAGGTTAGGGCTAGTTTTGCGGCACAGTGAATCAATAAAGATAGGCTAGTTTTACGGCACAGTGGATCAATAAAGGTTAGGGCTACTTGCCATCTACCAGTTAGGTTACTTAAGTTTTGTTAGGGTTCATTAGAAGTAGCTGTAAGCTTTATATATATATATATATATATATATATATATATATATATATATATATATATATATATATATATATATATATATATATATATATATATATATATATATATATATATATATATACAAGAGGTGACTGCTGCACTTTGTGATACTCGTGCCTGTTAATTTGTTAAAAATTCATATAGAAACTATCTATTTCTTGCTACAAATCTTTTATAATACATGATAAAATTTTTTATTTTTTTGCATTATTCTTTTTATATATATAAAAAAGATTAAAAATGAATTAAATTTTCCAAAATATAAGTATAACCCCTATTAAATAACGCTTTAACCCATTAAAAATGGAGGCATCTCTGCTCATAGAGGAGAGCGGGGAACGTCGGACGGTGTCCGAATTCTGAATTTGCAGTACAAAATTTGTTTATAAATAGTGTTTATAATAATATGTTTAAATACTATACATTATAAATATATACTTTTATAACAAATAATATTTAATAAAAAAAATAAATTAATTTAAAAAATTCTAAAATACTTAACAATAATGGAAGTTAAATTATTACAGTTATTATAATTATTATAAAATATTATAAATATTATCGCTAACCATGAACAACCAAAGAAAACGTTTTAAGGCCCTAGTATTGCTTTTCCTATTCAAGTATATATATATATATATATATATATATATATATATATATATATATATGAGAGTATATATATATATATATATATATGTTAGCATATATATATATATATATATATATATATATATATATATATATATATAGTGTATATATATATATCGATATATTTCGAAGTATCTATTTACGATTTAATCGAACTCAACAAATATCGAAAGTCGACTTTGAAAATATCAGTGCTGCCGAAAAGTAAAACTTATACCGTGTGTGTGTGTGTGTGTGTGTGTGTGTGTGTGTGTGTGTGTGTGTGTGTGTGTGTGTGTGTGTGTGTGTCTGCTGAGAAGAATGGAACGAGAGTATTCATAAAGGTTTGATGTGTTTGATTTGTTGAGAAGGTAAAAACTCTGTCTTCTGATTGTAAAGATTTTTTTGCCGGAGGAAAAATCAACATGTCTACATTCTTAACATTTCACATAATTTAAATTTTTATTTAAGATTTGAAAATCATCAACACATCGTTCTTCCATTACCAAATTTTTACGAAGATTCCAAATATGTTCTTTGTTTTCTGATACTAGATATCAAGATATCTGGCGAGGCTTAATATATAGTTTCACTCTATATATATATATATATATATATATATATATATATATATATTATATATATATTATATATATATATATATATATATATATATATATATATATATATATTATATATATATAAATATATATATATAAAGATATATATATATATATATATATATATATATATATATATATATATATATATATATATATATATATATATATATATATATATATATATATATATATATATATATATATATATAAATATATATATATATATATATATATATATATATATATATATATATATATATATATATATATATATATATATATATTTTAAATTTTAATTTTTTTTTTATATATATATATATATGTTATTATTTTTAAAAAAAGAGTATATACATATATATATATATATATATATAAATATATATATAAATATATATATATATATATATATATATATATATATATATATATATATATATATATATATATATATATATATATATATATATATATATATTATATATATTAATTTATGCAAGAATTCTTAATTTAGGTATAAATGGCTGTTAAAAAAACCAATTTAAATTGCTAGTAGAGCTGAATACTTTCAAGAAATACAAACGGCGAATAAAGAAAAGTATTAAAACGGCGTCACTCTTTTCATAAATTCTTTTTTTCTTCTCCTTTTCGTAAGGAGTAAGATAAAATTTAAGGAAATGTTCTTCATGTTCAAGTGTAAAGAAAATTAAACTTTTTTCTATCTCATTTTTATCTTCTGTGCAAAGACTCTCTCTCTCTCTCTCTCTCTCTCTCTCTCTCTCTCTCTCTCTCTCTCTCTCTCTCTCTCTCTCTCTCTCTCTCTCTCTCTCTCTCTCTCTCTCTTTAACTTAAACAAAGTAGGAAAGAAAGATAAAAAGAAAGAAGAATGTCTAAGTAAAGAAAAGGGAGAGAGAAAGAGAAGACTTAAACTGAAGCAGAGGTTGTCAAACAAAAAGTTTTAAATTAAGGAAATATATATAACACAGTTGAGTATATTTAAACTAAAATTAGCCAAAATTTGTCTCTTCCAAGTTAAATTAGGGTAAAATTTTGAAAACTTTAATTATTTCCCTTATTTCATCCCACATATTTTATACAATCATCTTTATTTTTTACTTGTCTTTTAACATTTATTTTTGTTATCATAAAATCAAGTATTAAAAAATTTTAATTAAAGATTTTTCACATAGATAATCAAGTCTAAAATTGAACTTTTAATTTTTAATTCTTATGGCTGAAAACTCAGAAAGAGAACCAAACACAGAGAAAAAAATCTTTTGAATTGTACTTGGAAGAAAATCTTGAATTGGACTCTTCTTCAGAACAGAAATTCAAACGTCCTTCAACTTTATTAAAATTGGATGTAATATAGACAGAGATAAATTTCAAACATTGAAACTTATATTCTTAAAAAATAAAAGAAAAGAAAAGGAAGATATCATAATAGC
>JABUQX010024414.1:0-2500 GCA_015478945.1 Trachelipus rathkii | reverse complement strand
TAATAATAATAATAATAATTAATAATATTAATAATAATATTAAAAATAATTCAGAGCCATATTTATAAAAGAATGATAAAAATAATAAACTGTAAAATAATAATGAAATCTTTAGCTGTCAAATGTGAATGTAAATAAATAATAATAATTATAATTATTAATGGTAATAATAACAACAATAATAAATAATAAATAATAATTAATAATAATAATAATAATAATCAATAATAATAAGAATAATAATAATAATAATAATTAATAATAATAATTAATAATAATAATAATAATAATAATAATAATAATAATAATAAATAATAATAATAATAATAATAATAATAATAATAATAATATTAATAATAATAAATAATAATATCACTAAGACCAATGATGCGTACATTAATGACATCTCAAATCTGTAATGAATAACATGAACAAGTAATAGTAATATTACTATGATAGTCATTAGAATAAAATAAAACAATATTAATCACAATCATAATTTATAAAAATTAAACACTAACAATTACAACAATGAAAAATATTAAATAAGAAATAATAATAAAATAAAGATAATGAATAAAAAATAATAATAATAATAATAATAAATAATAATAATAATAATAATAATAATAATATTAATAATAATAATATAATAATAATAATAATGATAATAATAATAATTAATAATAATAATAATGATTTATTATAATCTTAATTAAAAATAATACAAATAATAATAATAATAATAATAATAAAATAATAGATAAAAATAAAAATAATTAATAATAATAAAATAAATAATAAAATAATAAAAAATAAAAATAATTATATTAATAATAATTAATAATAATAATAATAATAATAATAAAATAATAATAATAATAATAATAATAAATAATAATAAAATAATAATAATAAATAATAATAGATAATCATAGATCATAATAATAATAATAATAATAATAAAATAATAATAATAGATAATAATAATTAATAATAATAATAATAATAAATAACAATAATAATAATAATAATGAATAATAAATTAAAATAAAATAATAATAATAAAATAATAAATAAATAATAATAAAATAATAATAATAATAAAATAATAATAATAATAATAATAATAATAATAAAAGAATAAATATTAATAATAATGATAATAAAATAATAATAATAATAATAATAATAAAATAATTAAAAATAAGTAAATATTATTAGTACTCTATTTATGCAGCTGTTTTGAGTTTACTTGTAAATGTCAATATATAGTATTAATACTTATTTATATAGCTTTTTGAGTTTAGTGTAAATAATTTTCGGGAACTTTCATTTTTTTAATTCTCGAGGTAAATCGTTATAGACTTTAGCACATTTATAGCTAACTGCTTGTCTAGCTTTTTCTAACCTATAGAAAGGAGGATTTACGTGATCACCTTAGATTTATATCTCTTTGAATTTAGTTATTATGAAAGTTAGATATTAGGAAGTTACATGCCTTATTTTGTAGTATCTTGTGCTGTTCCTTTAATAGAGATAACTTGAATAGGCCTTCAAATTGTAATATTTTAAGTTTTTTAAATAAAGGTGCTGTATGCTCATAGAAGTTTTTAGTGGGGCTTAACAGTCGGATGAAGCGTTTTTGCATCAAAATAACCGAATTAATAGCTGATTTGCTAGCTATACCATAGACTGGAAGACAATATAATAGATGTGGGTGTATATGTGCATAGTATATCTTCTTCAATATATATAAAGGAATGAATTTTTTCAATTTGACTAGTATATACATATATTTCGCTAGTTTACTCACTAGCTGGTTGATATGTTCTTTGAATGTCATTTTTTCATCTAACGTTACCCCAAGTATTTTAGCATTTGTGACTCTTTTCAAGTCAACTTCTTTAATTTTTATGTTGAAATTATCAGCTATAGTTTTATTGCTAATTATGATGCATGACGTTTTCTGCAAGTTTAGTGAAAGTTTATTAGAATCTATCCATGTTGTGATCTTATTTAAGACGTCTGCTGCTTTTAGTGATAGTTAGCCGGATTTTTATCCTTTATTAATATTAATATTATTATTATTATATTAGATTATTAAAGAGTTATGTGAATTAAATATATTATTATTATAATAATGGTAAATAAATGGGGCCAAGAATAACCTTGTGTAAATATCAAAATAAGTCAATAATTAATAATTAAGAATTAATAAAAAATAAAAAAATATAACAATTAATAATAAAAAAATCTTACTTTTATTATTTAATAATAATAATAATAATTTAATAATAATAAGAAAATGTAATTAATAATATTTAAGAATAAAATAATAAGAGATAATAAGAATAAGAAAAAGAATTAAGAATTAATAAAATAAGAATAATTAGAAGTAAGAATAAAAATAATGGATGAATAGAAAAAAGAGAGAAGATAAGATAATTAAATGAGTAAAGTAGTAAGTGATAAGTAGAATTCAACTACAAGTCACAAA
>JABUQX010024413.1:47500-57500 GCA_015478945.1 Trachelipus rathkii | reverse complement strand
TTCGAAAATAATGGTTTCAGAACCATCAAGAAAAAAAAAATAAATAAATAAATAAATAAATAAATAAAATTTCTTACACTTTTTATGTTTAAAAATTAACAAATTTTACCTTTTTACATACCTCTAAAGCAGTAAATCACTAAATCAAACCACTATCCAACCTCCCTCCTGAAAACCATCTGTGATCTATTGATCTATTGTTAAGGTCAAATTTTTACTTAAATTGTATCGTTTTACATACCCTAAAGCAGTAAATCACTAAATCAACCCACTATCCAACTCCCTCCTGCCATCTTGTGATCTATTGATCTATTGATTAAGGTCAAATTTTTTACTAAAATTGTAACGTTTTACATACCCTAAAGCAGTAAATCACTAAATCAAACCACCATCCAACCTCCCTCCTGACCATCTGTGATCTATTGATCTATTGATTAAGGTCAAATTTTTACTAAAATTGTAACGTTTTTAACATACCCTAAAGCAAGTAAATCACTAAATCAAACCACTAACCAACCTCCCTCCTGACCATATCTGTGAATCTATGATCAATTGAATTAAGGTCAAATTTTTACTAAAAATTGTAACGTTTCACATACCCTAAAGCATAAATAACTAAATCAAACCACCATCCAACCTCCCTCCTGACCAATGCCTGTGACTATTGATCTATTGATTAAGGTCAATTTTTACTAAAATTGTAAAGTTTTACATACCCTTAAGCAGTAAATCACTAAATCAAACCCCCATCCAGCCAGCATCCGGATCTATTGATCTACTTATCTATTGATCTATTGATCTATTGGAATTCATGTCACATTTGAGTATCATTTTTGAAATAAACATAACAATAATCAAGTTCTTTATACCAAGCATCAATCAATGATATGTTTGACGTAAAACATGTTTTCACATTAATAAAGTTACCATAGCATCATCTGAACTGTGAATATAACCCACAACGACAAACTTACCACATCTAAACACGAATAAACTGTTAACGTTAAAAAAGTTCCACACTTAACAACAGTAAAGTAACTAATATAGCATACAAAGACGTAACCTACTTCACTTTTCCTAACATATCGGCTGTATTTTACATTAAGATCTGTAAATTTAACAAAATTTACCATACCCGTGTGTAATTATCATACAGACCAATGAGTATATGCTAACGTAACAAATTTTCACATTAATAAGCTAAACATAGATAAACCTGAACTAAGAATTTAATGTACAACAACAAACCTAACACATCCTTAAGCAGGAATAGCAGTCAACATTCAACAAATAACCGCACTTAACACGCAGTAAAGTAACTAACATAGCAATGCAAAGTACGTACCTATTCTTACCTTTGTCAGCAATATCTCTAACATAACGATCTTAATTTACACTAACATGGTAATATTTAACTAAAAATTTATCACAACATTGTTAATTATCATACTAGAGCAGTGAAAGTAGCTACGTAACAAATTTCCAACATCAAATAAAGCTAACCATATTGTTACATGAACTAAGAAAAATAATGTACAAAGACAAACCTATCACACATAAACACGAATAAACTGTTAAACATTAACAAAGTTCCACACTTAACACCAGTAAAGCAACTAACAGGGTATGAAACGTAACCTAATCTTACTTTTTCCAAGCATAAAAACCTCTAACATATTAACGTTAATCTTACACTAACACAGTAACATTTAACTAAAATTCTCACAAACATTGGTTAATTATACTGATCCCACGAATATACTCTAACATATAAGGTTTCCAACATCAATAAACTAAATAGCGTAACATGAAACTAGAAAAATAGTGGCAAAACAGACAAACCTAACACAACTTACACACAAATAAACTGTTAACATCAATTAACAAAGTTCACACCTAACAACAGTAAGTAACTAACATGGTATGCAAAGCGTAACAATCTAATCTTACTTTTTCAAGCATATCTCTAACATATTAACGTTAATGTTTCACTGACACAGTAACATTTAACTAAAATTTATCACAACATTTGTTAATTTACTGATCCACGAATATACTCTAACGTAATAAAGTTTCCACATCAATAAATACATAGCGTAACATGAACTAAGAAATAATGTACAAAGACAAACCTAAAACAACTTACATACGAATAAACTGTTAACATAACAAAGTTCCACTGGGAAAGGTTTTTTTTTTTTTTTCTTTATATATATATATTCGAATATATCCTAACATAACAATGTTTTCACATTAATAAAGCTAACATAGCATCATATGAACTAGGAAATAATGTACAACGACAAACCTAACACAACTCACGCATGAATAAACTGTTAACATTAACAAAAGTTCCTCACTTAACACAGTAAAGTAATTAACTTTACATACAAAACGTAACCTTTTCATACTTTTTCCAAGCATATCTCCAACATATTAACGTTAATCTTTACATTGACACAGTAACATTTAATCAAAAATGTGTCATAACCATACCTAACCATCATAATACCTAACGAGTAAAGACGAATAAAGTAAAGTTTTTAGACTTATCTCTTTTTAGACTCCGCTTCCTTTCAGAAAAAAAACTAACTCTAAACATGAAAAATGATTTTACGCTTTTAACTATTGACAATAAAGTGATGCAATACTTATTATAATTTGACCCTCTGGCAGGAATACACAAGCAATGTAGCAGTCGTCATTCGGTTTACGATTAAATATAAAAATATAAATGACACTTCGTTGGGAATAACGAAACTCCTCGTGAGATAATCAACAACAAGCCGTAGGATGACAGGGAGATGTCATCGTAATCACACAGCGAAAAATATCTCTACTGAAGAAAATTAGTGTATAAACATTCCTTAAATGTAATGAGATTCTTTCTTTTAACCAATCAGAAGAAAGTTAACAAGAATACGACGTACGAATGAACCCATATCAGTTCAAAAGGGTATATATTCTCGTTCGACAACAACAACAACAACAACAACCAACAGACAACAATAACATAGTACAAAGATAAGTTCTTTTGGATACTAACCAATCGAATAAAATGCTAAACTAACCATTGTATTTCACATTAATAAAAGCTAACATAGCATTACAAGAACTAAGAATATAATGTACAACGAACGAATTAACACAACTTAAGCACGAATAAACTGTTAACATTAACAAAGTCCACACTTAACACCTGTAAAGTAACTGACATTGCATACAAAACGTAACCTATTCATACTTGTTACCACAAACATATCTCTAACATATTAACGGTTAATTTTACAATTGACAGACAAGTAAATATTTAGCAAGAAATTTATCAAACCTTGTTTAATTATCAAATACAGAGCAGTGAAAACGTATGGCTAACGTAACAAAGTTTCCACAATTATAAAAGCTAACATAAACATAACCTGAAACTAAGAATATGATGTTTACAACGACAAACCTAACACACCATACGTACGAAAAAACTACTAACATTAACAAACTTTCGCACTAACAGCAAGTAAAGTACTCCTAACACATCATACAAAACGTAACCTATTCACACTTTTTCAAGAATATCTCTAACATATCAATGTTATTTTACATTAACATCATAATATTTAACAAAAGTTTAGCATAAACTTGTCTAATCACATACTGACAAAGAAATAAAGGAACGTAAAATGTTTTACATCACTTCCGTAATATTTAACAAAAATTCCATCATAACATCGTCTAAATACATAATCCCCAGCGAATAATTGCAAACATAACAAAGTTTAACCAAACATAACAAAATTTTAACCTGACATAACATAAAAATAAGTTCGTTGAATAAAATATCACAGTAAACCGTAAATAGTTTACCTGATTTAAAGCAGTAAATCAGTATAAATCAGTAAATCAAACACCTTCCATCTACCTTCCTGTCACCCTCCTGTCCATCTATTGAAACTATTGAATTCAAGTCATATTTCGAGCCCATCATTTTTGGATAAACATAACATAAAATAAGTCTTTATATACTGACCTACGAATATATGCTTAACCAACAAAGTTTCAGCAACATAAATAAAGCTAACATATCATAACCGTAACTAAGAATATAATGCACAAATGCAAAACCTAACATACCTCGCGTATGAATAATCAGCTAACATCCTGAAATTCCCTACTTATCAAAGGTAAAGTAGCTAACATGTCATACAATACTCGATATGTTCCCACTTTTCGCGCATATCAGCAACAGGTAAGCCGTATTATCTAACAAAATCCTTAAAAAGTGGACCAATCTATTTAAAGATACCAAACATCTTGACTTGATTGCACTATCTTTCTCAAAGTGTCACTGCGTTCGAGTATAACATCATTTGAACCATGAATAAACGTAGACATTAGCAAAAGCCTAGGGCAAACCTAACATTACCTAACAAAACTTATTACTGTTTTAACTGACGATGATGTGTTAAAAACGTGAGCCTAGTTTAAGTTTTTGTTGAGTAATGTTAGGTTTGCTTGAGAATTTTGCTAATGCTACGTTTAATTCATAGGTCAAATGAATGTTATACTCGAAACGAGTGACACTTTAATGAAGATAGTGTCAATTCATATTCAAGATGTTGGTATCTTTAATAGATTGGTCTTTGGTAAGGGATTTTGTTAGATAATACGGCTTTACCTGTTGCTGATATGCGGGAAAAGTGGGAACATATCGAGTATTGTATGACATGTTAGCTACTTTACCTTGATAAGTAGGGAATTTTCAGGATGTTAGCTGATTATTCATACGCGAGTTATGTTAGGTTTGCATTTGTGGCATTTTATATTCTTAGTTACGGTTTATGATATGTTAGCTTTAATTGATGCTGAAACTTTGTTGGTTAAGCATATATTCGTAGGTCAGTATAATAAAGAACTTATTTTTATGTTATGTTTATCCAAAATGCATATATTCGTAGGTCAGTTGATCATAGTTCAATAAGATCACAGGCGGGTGGGATGGGTAGGGGAATGCATGGATAGGTGGTTTGATTTACTGATTTACTAGATTATTACCTGCTTTAAAAATCCCGTAAACCTATTACGGTTTTACTGTGATTATTTTCATTCAAAAGAACTTTATTTTTAAATGTTATGTCCAGGTTAAAATTTTTGATATTTTTTGTTATGTTTTGTAAACTTTGTTATGTTTGCAATTATTCGCTGGGAATTTATGATATTTAGACGATGTATGATGAATTTTTTGTTAAATATTACGAAGTTGATGTAAAAACATTTGTTACGTTCGCTTTATATTCTTTGTCAGTATGATGATTAGACAAGTTAATGCAAACTTTTGTTAAATATTATGATGTTAATTGTAAAAATTAACATTGATATGTTTAGAGATATGCTTGAAAAAGTGTGAAATAGGTTACGTTTGTATGATGTGTTAGGTAATTTACTGCTGTTAAGTGCGAAAAGTTTGTTAATGTTAGTGGTTTATTCGTACGTATGGTGTTTTAGGTTTGTCGGTTGTACATAATATTCTTAGTTCAGGTTATGTTTTGTTAGCTTTATTAATGTGGAAACTTTGTTGCGTTAGCATACTTTCACTGCTCTGTATGATAATTAACCAAGGTTATGATAAATTCTTGCTAAAATATTACTGTGTCAATGTAAAATTTAACGTTAAAATGTTAGAGATATGTTTGGTAAAAGTATGAATAGGTTACGTTTTGTTTGCAATGTTAGTTACTTTTACAGGTGTTAAGTGTGGAACTTTGTTAATGTTAACAGTTTATCCGTGTCTATGTTGTGTGTTTGTTTCGTGGTGAACACTAATTTATTAGCTCTGGTAATTAAATGTTGAACCTTTATTAATGTGAAAACATGTTACGTTAGCATATTATTCGTTGGTTAGTATCCAAAGAACTTATCTTTTTATTGTGTTTTTGTTTGTTTATGTTGTGTTGTTGTTTTGTTGTCGAACGCGAATATAATACCTTTTTGAACTGATATGGTTCACATCGTAATTTGCATTCTTGTGTACTTTCTTCTGATTGGTGAAAAAATAATCTATTACTTTAAGGGGAGTCTGTACTTGGCCAACCCTAACTTTTCAGAGTACAAATAAAAAATTTCACTTTTTTTTTTTTATTACTCTAATTGCTAGAAAATTCCCTCCTCTACATCATGGTGTAATTTTTGTTTCGAAATTCCGAAAAGTTTTTAAGATACAAGATATTTTTTATAGGGGTGTCAAACTAAAAAATTCCATTTCCATGTTCGAAATTGCAATTCAACTTTTAGGATCTTTCCAGGTTTTATTCACATTTTATAATAAATTAAACTTTTCCTTTTCGCAAACACAACCCAAGCTCAGGCTCTTTCTCAATCATATAAATGTAGTCAGAGTCGGAGCCGGAGCCGGAGCCGGAGCCGGAGCCGGAGCCGGAGCCGGAACCAAATTATAATTTTTTTTAAAGAAATTGTTTTTGCAGTTAAAAATACTTCTGCAAAGCCGGAGCTGAACTTTTCTGAAATGGAAACGGAGTCGGAGTTAGAGCCGGAGCCGGAGCCGGAGCCGGAGCCGGAGCCGGAGCCGGAGCCGGAGCCGGAGCTTAAAAACAATTTTTTATTAATTTTGCAGGTGAAAATAATTTTACAAAGTTGGGGCTGAACAATTTTGAAAAGGAGCCGGAGTCGGAGCCGGAGTCGGAGCCAGAGCCGGAGCCGGAGTCGGAGCCGGAGCCAAAGTATAATTTTTTAAAAACAATTGTTTTTGCAAGTAAAACTACTTCTGCAAAGTCGGAGCTGAACTATTCTTTAATACAATCAGAGCTGGAGCCGGAGCTGGAACCGGAGCCAGAGTCAGAGTCGGAGCCGAAGGTGGAGCCAAAGTATAACTTTTTTTTAAAAAAGAAATTGTTTTTGCAGGTAAAAATACTTCTGCAAAGTCGGAGCTGAACTATTTTGAAATGTGAAACTAAGTCGGAGCTGAAGCCGGAGCTGGAGCCGGAGCCGGAGTCAGAGCCTTAGCTGGAGACGGATCTGAAAAACAAATTTATTTTCAAGAATTTTTTTGCAGATGAAAGTAATTCTACAAAGTTGGAGCTGAACAATTTTGAAAAGGAGCCGGAGCCGGAGCCGGAGCCGGAGCCGGAGCCGGAGCCGGAGCCGGAGGTAAAGTAAATTTTTTTTTAAAGAAATTGTTTTTGTAGATAAAAATACTTCTGCAAAGTCGGAGCTGAGCTATTCTGAAATGTGAAACGAAGTCGGAGCCGGAGCCGGAGCCGGAGCCGGAGCCGAGCCGGAGGCGGATCTGAAAAACAAATTTTTTTTAAGAAATTTTTTTGCAGATGAAAGTAATTCAACAAAGTTTGAGATGAACAATTTTGAAAAGGAACATGAGCCGGAGCCGGAGCCAGAGCCGGAGCCAGAGCCGGAGCCAGAGCCGGAGCCAGAGCCCGAGGTAAAGTATAAATTTTGTTAAAGAAATTGTTTTTGCAGGTTGAAATGCTTCTGTAAATTCGGAGCTGAACTATTCTGAAATGGAAACGAAGTCAGAGCTGGAGTCGGAGCTGGAGTCGGAGCCGGAGCCGGAGCCGTACGCGGAGCTGAAGAACAATTTTTTTTGCAGTTGAAAGTAATTCTTTAAAGTTGGAGCTGAACAATCTTGAAGAGGAGCTGGAGCCGGACCCGGAATCGGAGCCGGAACCGGAGTCGGAGCTGGAGCCAGAGCCGGAGCCATAACCGGAGTTGGAGCCGGAGCCGGAGCATAAATTTTTTTAAGATAATTTTTTGAAAAGTAAAAATATTTTCGCAAAGTCGGAGCTCAACTATTTTGAAATAGATACGGGGTTGGTGCAGTGCGGTGCGGTGCGGTGCGGTGTGGTGCGGTGCAGTGCGGTGCGGTGTGAATAAAAACTTTTACTGCGGTTTGTGGTGCGCTTATTTAGGTGAGGTGAGGTGCGTAATATCTTTTACTTTCTGGAAAAAAAGAAAAAAATCATTCAAAATCTTTTTAGGCGTTTTTCTCAAAATTCACTTTTTTTCCATATCAGCTGACAAAAAAATTCGCTAAAAAAAAACGATGCAGTCTATTGCGTTAAAAATTTCCAGGACATTTATAAACATATAGGAGAAGATTCGTACGAAGTTTCATTCAGATTGAAAAGCGTGGGTTGGTTTCAGACAAGATTGAATTGATGACTTTGAAATTTTTTTTTGAAATTATGTAATTCAAATTGAATATTTGATGTTACCAATTTTATTTTTATAAAATTTCAAAGGCAAATGATTATATCTTTTTGACCACACTTTATTCTAGAACTTTCGTGAAAAAAATATTGAAATATCTTAAAAAATAAAGTTTTTATATGGTTTTCAGTTGAAACAGTAAAAATTCAGAACTTGCCCACTCCCCCATCCATAAATCCCAAACCATTCAGTCTATTGAAACGAAATAAACAGAAATACATAAAGTAATAGTTCCTCAATAAATAAAAAGTTCTCATTTCACGATTGAAAGAAACTGTAATTTCGAGTACAGACTCCCCTTTAAAGTATGTTTTTATTTCACTATTTTTCTTCAGTAGGAATAGTTTTCGCTGTGTGATACGAGAACATCTCCCTGCATCTTCTACGCCTTGTTGTTGATATCTTCCCCTAGAGGAGTTTCGTTATTCCAACGGATGTGTCATTTATATTAATCGTAAACCGAATGACGACTGCTACATTGCTTGTATTCCTGCCAGAGGGTCAAATATAAAGTATTTCATCACTTTATGCAAATAGTTAAAGCGTAAAATCATTTTTCATGTTTAGAGTTGGTATTTTCTGAAAGGAGCCAGAGTCTTAAAAGAGATAAGTCTAAAAACTTTACTTTATTCGTCTTTACTCGTTAGGTATTATGATGGTTAGGTATGGTTATGACACATTTTTTATAAATGTTACTGTTTCAATGTTAGGTGAACGTTAAGTTTTTGATATGCTTGGAAAAGTATGAAAAGGTTTACGTTTTGTATGTTAAAGTTAAAGTTACTTTAAACAGGTGTTAAGTGAGGAACTTTGTTAATTTAACAGTTTATAGGACGTAAGATGTGTTAGTTTGTCCGTTGGTACATTATTTTCCTCAGTTCATAATGATGCATTTAGCTTTTTATGTGAAAACATTGTTTGTAAGCAATATATTCAACTGATTCTATTAAAGAACTCAGTGAAACTTTGTTATGTTAACAAGTTTATTTCGTGTGTAAGTTGTTTTAGGTTTGTCTTTGTACATAATTTTCTTAGTTCATGTTTACGCTATGTTAGTTTTTCTTGATATGGAAACTTTATTACGTTAGAGTATATTCCTTGATCAGTATGATAATTAACCAATTTTGTGATAAATTTTAGTTAAAAATTACCATGTTAATGTAAATTTAACATTGTTATTGTAGAGATATGCTTGAAAAAGTAAGATTAGGTTACGTTTTGCATACCATGTTAGTTGCTTTACTGGTGTTAAGTGTGGAACTTTGTTAATGTTAACAGTTTATTTGTGTGTAAGTTGTGTTAGGTTTGGATTCTTGCACTATTTTCTTAGTTCATTTACTGGTTGTTAGTTTTACCGATGTGGAAACTTTATTATGTTAGAGTATATTCGTTGATCAGTATAATTAACCAATGTTGTGAGAAATTTTAGTTAAATGTTACTGTGTTAGTGTAAGATTAACGTTAATATGTTAGAGTTATGCTTGAAAAGTAAGATTAGGGCTTACGTTTTGCATACCATGTTAGTTTCTTTATTAATGTAAACAGTTTATTCGTGTTTAAAGCGTGTGTTACGTTTGTCTTTGTACATTATTTTCTTAGTTCATGTAACGATATGTTAGCTTATTGATGTGGAAAACTTTGTTACGTTAGCATACTTTCACTGCTCTGTATGATAATTAAATCAATGTTGTGATAAATTTTTAGTTAAATATTACCATGTTTATGTAAATTAACATCGTTATGTTAGAGATATGCTTGACAAAGT
>JABUQX010024413.1:32500-40000 GCA_015478945.1 Trachelipus rathkii | reverse complement strand
GGTCGTCCGGGGACAGGGAAAACTACGCTCATTCAGATGATGGCGGGGATGATGAATGATTACTGTACGAGTTCCCAAGTGAGAAGAACATAAATAACCCATACGTTACAGATGCGAACGTTTGCGTCATAAAACCAACGGAGTGTCTTAGATGCCTTACTGCTCCTCCGATAGCGAACTACCATGCACGAGGGACGCAAGAAGCGTTAAGTTCTTCCTGGGATTATCAGGTCCCCGAGCGTTAAAAAGAATCAAGAATTTATCTCCTGATGGAGGTAGACAGAGAAATCAGGCACAGCAGTCACAGGAGAGGGTTAAGAGTAAAAATAATGGAAGGAGGAATAATAATAGGAATGGAGGGAGAAAGGAGCAGAAGGGAGGCAATTCAGTAGAGTATAATGCTTCTCGGGCTTCTCCTCAAGCTTCTTCTTCTTATAACCAACGTTTCACTCCTACATATGCTCGAAATTCTCAATCTTTCAGATCTCCTAATGCACCTCGATCTAATTTCTCTTATCCTTCTACTTACTATAACTCACGCATGCCTCAAAGGAATATGACCGCTCCTACTAATAACCGTCCTTATTATAACTCTTATAATAATTATAATAATTATAATAGACGTCAAAATATAAGCGCTATGAGTGATATGCATGCAAATAGGATTCCTTCGGAAGACTATGATCACTCCCCCTCGCTTATATACCATTCAGAAGATTATAATCAGTCATATTATCCTCAATATGAGAATAGAATGAGGAGTCCTCCCTCAGAGGGCCCCCCTTTTCAGCAGTAGTTGGATATTCTCCGACTCCGATATCTGACGAAAGTAATTTTTCAGGAGTCTGTCAGAAAGACTTCGTCCCTTCTACTACCTATTTTCCTACAGAAATCTCTGCTCTTTTGGTAGATGATGATCTTTCTGTCCCTAACTCTTCTAATATATTTTCCACTTCTTCCCCTAGGAAGAAGGGGATAGTATATAGCTTACCTATACAATTAACCACTAATAATGCTGACGTATGTGCTTTCACTGATGCTTTAGTCGACACAGGAGCGACGAAAAGTTTGGTTAAATACAATTTTTATAGGAAACTATGCATGGCTTCTCTTAATAGGGAAAATAGACCGAAATTATTTCCTACGGATTTAATATTAAATTCCATTTCTGGACAATCTTTAAAGGTTTATGGTCTTACTGAATTGTATATAATATTAAATGGGAATTATTATTTTGCACGGTTCTATGTTGTAGATAATAATACATCATTTTCACAAGATGTGTTATTGGGAACTGATGTAATAAAAGAATTGCCTATTTTAATAAATGCTAAGCATGATAGTGCATGTGTAAAAAATGACTCTGAAGAAAGTGCGGTTGATTATACCGTTAGTCTAAGTGCTATACGTTCCTTATTCGAAACTTTCGGAAATAAACAAAACCCTTTCAAAGTACATTGAAGGGAGCCTTCCTCACAATACACATGCCTCCCCTAGAGTTCACATGGACATTTACGTAAACCTTTGCGTAGTCAAAATGATATTAGATTAAGGAAAAATCATAAATTTAAGACTAATGGCAGATCACCTGAGGGAACCCTCCTCAGGTGCCTTTAATCCCCGTGATCAAGGGCCATTTATCGGGACCTTGGTGGTTTTTTTCGGCCTTCCTATTTAGATGGTTGATTGTAGAAAGAAACTTCTGATACTCCTCTACGAGGGACAACAAATACAACCTTTCCACAGAAGGGAACTTTTCAAGGCTCACGCTGTTGAAACTCAGAGCACCTCTTCGAGGAGGCTCTAATATTACACCCAGAGGGGATCTTTTTCTAAGATCTTCTTCTGCTGAAGTTTCTAGTGCATCTTTACAAGATACACGTGCCGAAGGCTTAGACAGTGGTTTAAGCAATTTTAAAAATACAGGAATCTTCCTCTACGAGGAAGGTCGCCTGGAGCCGAAGTCTTAGGTTCACAACCTCCCCGAGGGATCTTAAGCAATTCTCGTTCGTTACTTAACGGTTACCGCGATAATAATTCGGGTGCGGCGTCTACGAGAGTCTTCCGCGAAAATTATTATAGTCCTCTCTCCGATGAGATGGATTATATAAGTCAGAATAAAACAGGTTTAACTTCAGAAGAAGTTATTTTAGAACAAAGAAAGTTATTGGACAACTGTAAGAACCAACAGCACTCAACTGGGAAAAGGGTTCATCAAGATTCTAATCGTTTCAAATAATTTTTCTGGTTATACTGCCCCATCTGGAGCTCACTCCAGTATAAAAAGGGCTAAGCTTCAGAAAACTGCAACTGCTACAGATTTTGATTTTCATCCTTATTCAGTTCCCAGAGCTTCTGCAGTACCTCAAATGCCTTCCAATGGTTCCCATAGGGCAATATTGGCCAATTTAAAAGAAGATGCCAAAGGTACAAGTTCTGATCAGTTGTATAATTATGAAAATAATCATTATGATCGATCTTATAACACTTATCCTTCTTCAACTTCAAATAATAGAGAGAAGAAAGTCCGTTTTTCCAAACATGTCATAAGTGAAGATTTTGATCAGTTTAATTTTCCTCACGAAAACTCTAATTATGGACATTACATGTCTAATGTACCTCTTCTAGATACAAATAGAGTTAATTATCGGACAATTTAAATAATTTGAATGTCCAGAATAGACATTATTCCCATAATTTTCAAAATAATTCAAATTTAGGACATTACATGCCCTCAGTACCGTTCCTGGGTACTAATAAAGTTGATTGTGAAAGAAAAATCTTTAGTGTAGATTCTAACTCCGATCCTTTTTATCATCCTGATTCGTTTTATGGACGTCCCACGGCCATAGGATCATTACATGATATATATATATATATATGAGACAAAATGGCAAAAGTGCAGATTGTGATCAGTTGCCAAAATCTCTTTTAAATTCATCTTTTGAGCTACCTATGCCTCAACATACTCTTCAGAGTGAATCAATACGTTCAAATCCTCTTTTTAAAGCAAATTTACAATGTAGAATTCCTGGAATGTATTCAAATGATATTTCAGAAGTACCAAATGTTGAGATAGATGATGATTTATCTTATAAAGTGTACTCTTCTTCAGCTGTTCGGATTTTGCCGTACTCTAGGTACATTCTTCCGGTCAAAGTTGAGTCTGATATCCATGCTTCTCCTCCGGAGAACATAGCTCTCATCACAGAAAGTAAAAATGATTTCTTAAATTCAGGTACACTCTTCTTTGGTAATACGTTGTCTACGTGCACTGACGGTAAAATATTATTGGAATTAGTAAATTTAAGTGCTGATACTATTAACTTTGATAATCACACTTATCTTACAACAGCTTCTCCATTACTTTACAAGCAAAATGAAGCCTCTGCAGATAATGATTTTATAAATGCAGTTACTACTTCCAAAAATCTTTCTGACTCTCAAATTAGAGAAGTTTACCGTGAAATATTGCTTTCAGAGTCTAGTAAAGATTCTAATAAATATGTATTGAACAATAAATCTCAATTAGAAGAGATGTTGACCTTTTTAGTGAAGAATAGAGATTCAATTGCTCTGGCCGATGATCCTGTTGGACTTTGTAAATTGAATAAATTTTCCATTAAGCTTATAGAAGGTAGTCCTCCATATGTCTACACCAGGCCCTATAGATTGCCGCACAAATACATGGAAATCATTGATGAATGGGTTGAAGATAGCTTAGAGAAAGGATATATTACACCCAGTGTTTCTGCTAGTTCGTCCCCACTTCTCCTTATACCGAAAAAGACAGGCGGAAAAATGAGAGTAGTGGTTGACTATAGGAAACTTAATTCTTTCACCATTCCAGATCGCTTTCCTCTGCCGAGCATTGCAGAAAGCTTGTCGCTCATAGGCAGCGCGCGCATCTTCAGTTGTTTGGACCTCCTTAGTGGGTTTTCACATCTTAGCGTCTCTGAAGATTCTAGACACCTAACTGCCTTCTCTACTACTAGAGGGCACTACGAGTATTTACGGATGCCGCAGGGAACGTGCAATTCGCCCTCTGTCTTCTCAAGAACAATGGAAATGGCTTTATCAGGTTTGCTAGGTGTTGTTTGTCTTTTGTTCATAGATGACATACTAATTTTCAGTAAGGATATCCCTACTCATTATTCACACCTCTCCAAGGTCTTTAACGCCTTGAAAATAGCCAACCTTAAAGTAAAGCTTGAGAAATGTTCCTTCTTTAAGAGCAGTGTCACCTTCTTAGGCTTCCAAATTAGTGAAAAAGGTTTATCTCCGGATCCAGTCAAACTAGAAGCTTTAAAAGGTTTCAAAATTCCTCAGAATGTCCATGAAGTACGGGCTTTGCTGGGCTTCTATAATTATTTTCGCAATTTAATTCCGAGGTTTTCAATAATTACACAGCCCCTAACTCTCTTATTAAAGAAAAATGTCCCTTTTTCTTGGCAGTTAGAGCAACAGACCGCATATGACACTCTGAAGAAACTTTTACTTATGGATCCTGCCCTTTCCTTTCCCGATTATACTAAACCTTTTATATTAAGTACTGACGCGTCTTCTTACGGTGTCGGTGCTGTTCTATCCCAATTAGATGACAATGGTAAAGAAAAACCTATTGCTTTTTCATCAAAAATGATGAATAAGGCAGAGTTAAACTATAGTGTTACGGAGCAAGAAGCCTTAGCTATAGTACATGGTCTTATTAAATTCAGAACTATCATTTTTGGTTATCCCTTAAAAATTTATACTGACCATGCTGCCTTAGTTCATCTATTTCGTCATAAACAATTGTCTGGCAGATTAGAAAGATGGAATTTGAAAATTCAGTCTTTTAAGCCAGAAATTATTTATAAAGAAGGTAAATTAAATGTTGTTCCCGATTATTTAAGTAGAAATCCTGTTCCAAATACTGGTCATCTACCTTCTTCTGGTGAAGAAGAGGAAATCCTTCCCCCTTCTCCTTCGAATATTACATATTCTCGTGAGACCTCTTCTCCTTCTCGTATAGGTTTACTTCGTCAAAATCCTATTCCATTAGCTTTCGCTGATACGAGAATATATCATTTTACAAAAGATGTTCTTTTCCATGAACAGAGAAGAAATCGTAGACTATCAGAAATAATAAATGAGATTGAAAATTCTCCAGTTCCTGATAGTTGTCTTCCCCATATCATTATAAATGGTATTCTTTATTTCATTACGAAAGAAAATAAGTATTTGATAGAAATTCCTGATTCATTAATATATACTATAATATTTTTGAATCATAATACATTATCTGCTGGTCATCCAGGTGCTGAACGCACTGAACGTCGAATCAGAGAATTATACACTTTTCCTAGGCTTTCAGCTTATATTTCGTTTTTCTGTAAACAGTGTATTTCTTGTATTGAAGTTAAAGGTTCGAAACCTCATCCAGTAGCTATCAATTCTTATCCTCTTCCTTTCTTACCTTTTTCTAGGGTTCATTTGGACACTATAGGTCCTCTTCCTAAATGTAAATATTCCGGTGCTAGGTATATTTTAGTTTTTAAAGACGCTTTAACTCGCTATTGTGAACTTTGCCCTGTCTCAACCCGTGATGGCAAGGTAGTAGCTGAAGCTCTTTTGAATAAAGTCATTGTAAATCATTCTGTTCCAGAAATTTTAGTCAGTGACAACGCAGGTGAATTTACTTCCCAGTTCTTTAATGAAGTTTGTAAAACTTGGAACATAAAGAACCGCACTATTTCCGTTCGACATCCCTCCTCAAATAGCCTCGTGGAGCGAGAAAACCGTCGTGTAGAAGATTATCTTCGTCAATATGTTTCTTCTAAACAAGACGACTGGAGTAGATATATTTCTTTTGCTCAAATTGCTTTAAATACTACTTACACTGCTTCTATGGACAATACACCTCACTTCCCTTGTTTACCATTTCTATGTTCGTAGCTTACCTTGACCTTCCTATTATGTTTCTCTGTTTGTCAATAAGCCCAATCCTCTTAAAGATCATCTCTATGATTTTAACGCGGAAATAGCTGAACGAGCAGCTTCTATTCGGGATTTAGCTCGTCAAAAATTAGAAAAAGAAACATTTAGAATCGCTCAACAGCAACATACTAAGGCTCCGATCCGTCCTATTCGTATAGGCAATTATGTCTATACACTTGCTGTTAAACCTCCCAACTTATCGCCCAAGCTTTTTAAGAAATGGGTCGGGCCGTATTTGGTTGTAGGTGTTTTAAAATATAACAAATATCAACTTCGTTGTTTAGTTACCAATAAGGAATTTGTGTCACATGTGGACAATTTGAAAATTCTCCCCATGCCAGTTGTCAAAACTGCAGATAATTCCTTTTCTTCCCAATGGAAATACTATAATCCACTCCAAAATGTTAGGCGTGCTCCACCACCTCCTGCCCCTCCACCACCTAAACGTCGTTTTCAACCTCGAAGGGGGGACAATTCAGGTGATGATGATGATGACACACCTGATAATAATGCTTATACTGAGTATGTGGTATATAGAGATGCTCCTCAAGCGCCCCAACCGGCCCTAGGCATGAACATCAGCCAAGAGTTGCACCTCAAGAAACCCAACAGTCTCCAAGGCATGAACAACCATCTATTGTACAGAGAAGACCTGAGATGTCTCCTACTGCACAGAGTGCTGTACATCCTGCTCCTAGGTTGAGTGTGACTCCTATTTCCCCAGAGTCTTCACTTCCCCTATCTATGCCTTCTACTCCGAGACAAATACCACCTCCTCAGCATCAACAAACAACACAGAGAATTCCTTCGTCAGGACATTCATCTGTGCAATCCCCTACGAATCAAAATTTTGATCCGTTTACTACCTATTCTCTGAGGAGAAACATTTCCCATAGTTCTCCCCAACTATCTCCTCGTACTCCATATGCATCTGGTTCTACTTCTCTTCATAGTTCGCCTCTTCTTTCTAGAAGATCTTCTATGCATGATAGTAATCCACCATCTTCACCAGATGAACCTGATAATGGTGCTATTGCACTTCCACCACCTATTCGTTATTACGATGAGTATCCGAATGTAGATACTTCCCCTTCTTCTCCTGAAGAAGTAAATGTTAGAGATGACAGACGTAAAGATCCTTCTTATCGTCCACATCCTCAATTCCATGGTCCTCGGGATTCTTCACCTATGCGATTGCGTAGTCATGCCAGACAGCAGTCTCCCCCTCCTGTGAATCCCGATACTCCTTCTTTCTATGAGATAGATCCTTCTACAATATCTTGACTCCTAATTACCTCGTGTACGTCTAGTCTGTTTCTGAAGTATTGAACAATCCCATATGATGACTCCCTCCGAGTTACCACAAAACTTAACCAAAACTTTCCTCCGGAAGTACCACCTAAATCCAACCTAAGTCCACCCAAGCTTCCACCTAAATTATCTCCTAAATTTACTAGTTCTTTACAATACAATACTCCTTCATATTCTCAGAGAACTTATCCAAGAAATATATTCTATCCT
>JABUQX010024413.1:12500-20000 GCA_015478945.1 Trachelipus rathkii | reverse complement strand
TATATATATCATATATATATATATATTATATATACTAGAGAGGAGAGAAGAGCAGAGAGAGAGAAAATTATAATACTAATAAAAGCAAGAGATCTGACAAACCGCAAACAACATACATATTCGTTCGTTCGCCGAGACGTTAAATTTTGGAACATGAGAGTCAATTTTCCAAATTGTTTCGTATTCACAAATTTGAATATTAGTAAAGAAAACAAATCGGTTGCTCGTTAGATGCAACCGTAAGTTGTAGGTATAAAGCGTCCACGCGGTCATATTTTCACACACATTTTTCTCCTCAAAAATGTATAGGGCATGTGTTGTAAAGTGTCTGCAACAATCATATTGGTTTGACATTTGGACTAACTAAAATTTGATGACGTTTTTTTTTTCATTAAATAATAAATCATTGGAGTGTTATTATAATAAAATGCAATTTAATTTCTAATATTTAATCCTACTAAAAAAATTAAAGAATAAAAAAAATAATAAATAGTTGCACACTAACAGCCAGTTGTATAAAATGGTGGTTGCGCAAACCTGCAACCGGCCACGAGGCCGCCCCTAACTATTATATATATAATATATATATTATATAAATATATATATATTACTATATATATATCTTATATATATATATATAGATATATTTTTATTATTATTTTATATATTATTTTGTTTAAATTTTATTTATTTCTAATTGGAATCTACAAAGTAGAAATATCAATAGAAATATAGATTGTTTTGTAAATTATTTTCTTCTTTTAGGAATAGCTCCCTTCTTTTTGGGATCTACTGTAGTACTGGTTGAAGTACCAGGGATATTATCTACATCCGTAATTGGAGTAGAATGAGAAGGATAGAATATATTTCTTGGATAAGTTCTCTGAGAATATGAAGGAGTATTGTATTGTAAAGAACTAGTAAATTTAGGAGATAATTTAGGTGGAAGCTTGGGTGGAAGCTTAGGTGGTAATTTAGGTGGTAACTTCGGAGGAAGTTTTGGTTTAAGTTTTGGTGGTAACTCCGGAGGGGAGTCATCATAGGGGAATTGTTCCAATACTTCAGAAACAGACCTAGAACGTACACGAGGATTAGGAGTCCAAGATATTGTAGAAGGATCTATCTCATAGAAAGAAGGAGTATCGGGATTCACAGGAGGGGGAGACTGCTGTCTGGCATGACTACGCAATCGCATAGGTGAAGAATCCCGAGGACCATGAAATTGAGGATGTGGACGATAAGAAGGATCTTTACGTCTGTCATCTCTAACATTTACTTCTTCAGGAGAAGAAGGGGAAGTATCTACATTCGGATACTCATCGTAATAACGAATAGGTGGTGGAAGTGCAATAGCACCATTATCAGGTTCATCTGGTGAAGATGGTGGATTACTATCATGCATAGAAGATCTTCTAGAAAGAAAGAGGCAACTATGAGAGAAGGAGAACCAGATGCATATGAGAGTACGAGGAAGAGGCAGATAGTTGGGGAGACTATGGAATGTTTCTCTCAGAGAATAGTAGTAAACGGGATTCAAAAATTTTGATTCGTAGAGGATTGCACAGAATTGAAGTCCTGACAAAGGAATTCTCTGTGTGTTGTTGATTGTAGAGGAGAAGGTG
The DNA here is from genome assembly GCA_015478945.1 of Trachelipus rathkii. NCBI lineage: Eukaryota > Metazoa > Arthropoda > Malacostraca > Isopoda > Trachelipodidae > Trachelipus > Trachelipus rathkii. Next base: position 18,378 of record JABUQX010024413.1, on the reverse strand, counting down.
TATTTGTCTCGAGTAGAAGCGGCATAGATAGAGAAGTGAAGACTCTGGGTTTATTTAAAAAAAACATAGAGTCACACTCAACCTAGAGAGTGTATGTACATGCTCTGTGCAAGTAGAGACATCTTAGGGTCTTACTCTGTTTTACATAGATGGTTGTTTATGCCTTGGAGACTGTTGGGTTTCTTGAGGTGCAACTCTTGGCTGATGTTCATGCCTAGGTGCCGGTTGGGGCGCTTGAGGAGCATCTCTAAATACCACATACTCAGTATAAGCATTATTATCAGGTGTGTCATCATCATCATCACCTGAATTGTCCCCCCTTCGAGGTTGAAAACGACGTTTAGGTGGTGGAGGGGCAGGAGGTGGTGGAGCACGCCTAACATTTTGGAGTGGATTATAGTATTTCCATTGGGAAGAAAAGGAATTATCTGCAGTTTTGACAACTGGCATGGGGAGAATTTTCAAATTGTCCACATGTGACACAAATTCCTTATTGGTAACTAAACAACGAAGTTGATATTTGTTATATTTTAAAACACCTACAACCAAATACGGCCCGACCCATTTCTTAAAAAGCTTGGGCGATAAGTTGGGAGGTTTAACAGCAAGTGTATAGACATAATCACCTATACGAATAGGACGAATTGGGGCTTTAGAATGTTGCTGTTGAGCAATTCTAAATGTTTCTTTTTCTAATTTTTGACGAGCTAAATCACGAATAGATGCTGCTCGTTCAGCCATTTCCGCGTTAAAATCATAGAGATGATCTTTAAGAGGATTGGGCTTATTAACAAACAGAGAACATAAGATTAGGAAGGTCATAAGGTTAAACTACGACATAGAATGTAACAAAAGTTGAGGTGTATTTCCAATTCAGAAAGAGTTGTAAAAGTAGTATTTAAACAATTTGAGCAAAAGAAATATACCTACTCCAGTCGTCTTGTTTAGAAGAAACATATTGACGAAGATAATCTTCTACACGACGGTTTTCTCGCTCCACGAGGCTATTTGAGGAGGGATGTCGAACGGAAATAGTGCGATTCTTTATGTTCCAAGTTTTACAAACTTCATTAAAGAACTGGGAAGTAAATTCACCTGCGTTGTCACTGACTAAAATTTCTGGAACAGAATGATTTACAATGACTTTATTCAAAAGAGCTTCAGCTACTACCTTGCCATCACGAGTTGAGACAGGGCAAAGTTCACAATAGCGAGTTAAAGCGTCTTTAAAAACTAAAATATACCTTGCACCGGAAATTTTACATTTAGGAAGAGGACCTATAGTGTCCAAATGAACCCTAGAAAAAGGTAAGAAAGGAAGAGGATAAGAATTGATAGCTACTGGATGAGGTTTCGAACCTTTAACTTCAATACAAGAAATACACTGTTTACAGAAAAACGAAATATAAGCTGAAAGCCTAGGAAAAGTGTATAATTCTCTGATTCGACGTTCAGTGCGTTCAGCACCTGGATGACCAGCAGATAATGTATTATGATTCAAAAATATTATAGTATATATTAATGAGTCCAGAATTTCTATCAAATACTTATTTTCTTTCGTAATGAAATAAAGAATACCATTTATAATGATATGGGGAAGACAACTATCAGGAACTGGAGAATTTTCAATCTCATTTATTATTTCTGATAGTCTACGATTTCTTCTCTGTTCATGGAAAAGAACATCTTTTGTAAAATGATATATTCTCGTATCAGCGAAAGCTAATGGAATAGGATTTTGACGAAGTAAACCTATACGAGAAGGAGAAGAGGTCTCCCTAGAATATGTAATATTCGAAGGAGAAAGGGGAAGGATTTCCTCTTCTTCACCAGAAGAAGGTAGATGACCAGTATTTGGAACAGGATTTCTACTTAAATAATCGGGAACAACATTTAATTTACCTTCTTTATAAATAATTTCTGGCTTAAAAGACTGAATTTTCAAATTCCATCTTTCTAATCTGCCAGACAATTGTTTATGACGAAATAGATGAACTAAGGCAGCATGGTCAGTATAAATTTTTAAGGGATAACCAAAAATGATAGTTCTGAATTTAATAAGACCATGTACTATAGCTAAGGCTTCTTGCTCCGTAACACTATAGTTTAACTCTGCCTTATTCATCATTTTTGACGAAAAAGCAATAGGTTTTTCTTTACCATTGTCATCTAATTGGGATAGAACAGCACCGACACCGTAAGAAGACGCGTCAGTACTTAATATAAAAGGTTTAGTATAATCGAGAAAGGAAAGGGCAGGATCCATAGAGTTAAAGTTTCTTCAGTGCATATGCGTCCTTTGACTCTAACTGCCAAAGAAAAGGACATTTTTCTTTAATAAGGATAGGGCTGTGTAATATTGAAAACCTCGGAATTAAATTGCGAAAATAATTATAGAAACCCAGCAAAGCCCGTACTTCATGGACATTCTGAGGAATTTTGAAACCTTTTAAAGCTTCTAGTTTGACTGGATCCGGAGATAAACCTTTTTCACTAATTTGGAAGCCTAAGAAGGTGACACTGCTCTTAAAGAAAGAACATTTCTCAAGCTTTACTTTAAGGTTGGCTATTTTCAAGGCGTTAAAGACCTTGGAGAGGTGTGAATAATGAGTAGGGATATCCTTACTGAAAATTAGTATGTCATCTATGAACAAAAGACAAACAACACCTAGCAAACCTGATAAAGCCATTTCCATTGTTCTTGAGAAGACAGAGGGAGAATTGCACGTTCCTTGAGGTATCCGTAAATACTCGTAGTGCCCTCTAGTAGTAGAGAAGGCAGTTAGGTGTCTAGAATCTTCAGAGACGCTAAGATGTGAAAACCCACTAAGGAGGTCCAAACAACTGAAGATGCGCGCGCTGCCTATGAGCGACAAGCTTTCTGCAATGCTCGGCAGAGGAAAGCGATCTGGAATGGTGAAAGAATTAAGTTTCCTATAGTCAACCACTACTCTCATTTTTCCGCCTGTCTTTTTCGGTATAAGGAGAAGTGGGGACGAACTAGCAGAAACACTGGGTGTAATATATCCTTTCTCTAAGCTATCTTCAACCCATTCATCAATGATTTCCATGTATTTGTGCGGTAATCTATAGGGCCTGGTGTAGACATATGGAGGACTACCTTCTATAAGCTTAATGGAAAATTTATTCAATTTACAAAGTCCAACAGGATCATCGGCCAGAGCAATTGAATCTCTATTCTTCACTAAAAAGGTCAACATTTCTTCTAATTGAGATGTATTGATACATATTTATTAGAATCTTTACTAGACTCTGAAAGCAATATTTCACGGTAAACTTCTCTAATCTGAGAGTCAGAAAGATTTTTGGAAGTAGTAACTGCATTTATAAAATCATTATCTGCAGAGGCTTCATTTTGCTTGTAAAGTAATGGAGAAGCTGTTGTAAGATAAGTGTGATTATCAAAGTTAATAGTATCAGCACTTAAATTTACTAATTCCAATAATATTTTACCGTCAGTGCACGTAGACAACGTATTACCAAAGAAGAGAGTACCTGAATTTAAGAAATCATTTTTACTTTCTGTGATGAGAGCTATGTTCTCCGGAGGAGAAGCATGGATATCAGACTCAACTTTGACCGGAAGAATGTACCTAGAGTACGGCAAAATCCGAACAGCTGAAGAAGAGTACACTTTATAAGATAAATCATCATCTATCTCAACATTTGGTACTTCTGAAATATCATTTGAATACATTCCAGGAATTCTACATTTTAAATTTGCTTTAAAAAGAGGATTTGAACGTATTGATTCACTCTGAAGAGTATGTTGAGGCATTGGTAGCTCAAAAGATGAATTTAAAAGAGATTTTGGCAACTGATCACAATCTGTACTTTTGCCATTTTGTCTCAATATACCTCTATTTGAGTCCTGTAATGATCCTATGGCCGTGGGACGTCCATAAAACGAATCAGGATGATAAAAAGGATCGGAGTTAGAATCTACACTAAAGATTTTTCTTTCACAATCAACTTTATTAGTACCCAGGAACGGTACTGAGGGCATGTAATGTCCTAAATTTGAATTATTTTGAAAATTATGGGAATAATGTCTATTCTGGACATTCAAATTATTTAAATTGTCCCGATAATTAACTCTATTTGTATCTAGAAGAGGTACATTAGACATGTAATGTCCATAATTAGAGTTTTCGTGAGGAAATTTAGACTGATCAAAATCTTCACTTATGACATGTTTGGAAAAACGGACTTTCTTCTCTCTATTATTTGAAGTTGAAGAAGGATAAGTGTTATAAAATCGATCATAATGATTATTTTCATAATTATACAACTGATCAGAACTTGTACCTTTGGCATCTTCTTTTAAATTGGCCAATATTGCCCTATGGGAACCATTGGAAGGCATTTGAGGTACTGCAGAAGCTCTGGGAACTGAATAAGGATGAAGATCAAAATCTGTAGCAGTTGCAGTTTTCTGAAGCTTAGCCCTTTTTATACTGGAGTGAGCTCCCAGATGGGCAGTATAACCAGAAAATTATTTTGAAACACGATTAAGAAGCTTCGACTCCCTTTTCCCAGTTGGGATACTGTTGTTTCTTACAGTTGTCTAATAACTTTCTTTGTTCTAAAATAACTTCTTCTGAAGTTAAACCATGTTTTATTCTGTTTTAAAATCCATCTCATCGGAGAGAGGACTATAATAATTTTCGCGGAAGACTCTCGTAGGCGCCGCGCTCGAATTATTATCGCGGTAACCGTTAAGTAACGAACGAGAATTGCTTAAGCTCCCTCGGGGAGGTTGTGAACCTAAGACTTCGGCACCAGGCGACCTTTCTCGTAGAGAAAGATTCCCTGTACTTTTAAAATTGCTTAAACCACTGTCTAAGCCTTCGGCACGTGTATCTTGTAAAGATGCACTAGAAACTTCAGCAGAGGAAGATCTTAGAAAAAGATCCCCCCTGGGTGTAATATTAGAGCCTCCTCGAAGAGGTGCTCCTGAGTTTCCAACAGCGTGAAGCCTTGAAAAGGTCCTTCTGTGGAAAGGTGTGTTGTCTCCTCGTAGAGGAGTACCAGAAGTTTCTTTATAATCAACCCTATCTAAATAGGAAGGTCCTTGAAAAGAATCCCTACCATAGGTCCCGATAATCCCTTGATCAGGGGGATTAAAGGCACCCGGAGGAGGGGGTTCCTTCAAGGATCTGCCATTATCCTTAAATTTATGATTTTCCTTAAATCTAATATCATTTTGACTATGCATGTTTGGTAAATGTCCATGTGAACTATATGTAGGATGTGTATGTTGTGGAAGGCTGCCTTCAATGTAATTGAAAGGGTTTTGTTTATCCGAACGTTTCGAATAAGAACGTATAGCACTTATGACTAACGGTATATCACGCACTTTCCTTCCAGAGTCATTACACACATGCACTATATCATGCCTTAGCGTTTAAAAATAGGCATTCTTTTATTACATCAGTTCCCAATAACACATCTTGTGAAAATGACGTATTATTATCTACAACATAGAACCGTGCAAAATAATAATTCCCATTTAATATTATATACAATTCAGTAAGACCATAAACCTTTAAAGATTGTCCAGAAATGGAATTTAATATTAAATCCGTAGGAAATAATTTCGGTCTATTTTCCATATTAGGGGAAGCCATGCATAGTTTTTTGTAAAACGAATGCCAAATTATCGATCGACATGCTCCTGAGTCAATCATGGCATCTGTATTACATACGTAAGCATTATTAGTGGTTAATTGTATAGGTAAGCTATATACTATCCCCTTCTTCCTAGGGGAAGAAGTGGAAAATATATTAGAAGAGTTAGGGACAGAAAGATCATCGTCTACCAAAAGAGCAGAGATTTCTGTAGGAAAATAGGTAG
>JABUQX010024413.1:0-2500 GCA_015478945.1 Trachelipus rathkii | reverse complement strand
CTTCTGCTGCTGATTCTGTACATCCTTATGCAGCTTTCTCTACATGCCACTCTACATATCAACTCATGTAAATACAATTACTAATATTTATGATGGATATTAATGATTATTTATTAAAGAAGAATATGCGTAATACATTCGCGCGATAGGAATCGGCTGGTATAGGTCAAGAAGGATAATGTAATCAAACACCAACTAAAATATCGTACCAGGATATGACCTCAAGTGGATAGAAGCACTCGCCCAAACTAGCGAGACCCAGGTTCGTTACTGTCGGTCGTGTATATTAGATATATACTATATAATATATATAGAGAAAATTAATATAATAAAATATATAATACTACGACTGTTATGCTATTCTATGTCATTCTTATGATTCTCCGTCTTGCTCAGACAAAAATTGGATAATACAACCCCTCCTAGATTAAGGGCCGCCTGTTGATCGGAGGTGATTAAACTTATTAAATTAATAATATAAATAAATCAATATATTTGTTAAGATTTATAAATTAAAATATTTATATATAATTTAAATAATTTCGAATTATAATATAATATATATATAGATATATATATATATATATGATATAATTTATATATAATTTATATTATATATATATATAAATATATATATATATCAGGTTCGGGTTCAAGTACCTGTTACGAAAGTACATTTTTTGGAGACTTTACTTGTACTTGCAGTATCTAAAACCCAGTAGGTACTTGTAACTTTACTTGCACCTTTTGTACTTGAAAATTTGCAAAGTACTTACAAGTACTTTTCGTCATTTTTAACTTACCAATATATAATATATATATAATATATAATTAATATATATATATATATATATATATATTATATATATATATATATATATATATTATATATTAATTATATATTATATATATATATATTTACAATTTAGTCACACCATATTATATATATATATATATATAATATATATATATTAATATATATATATATAATATTAATATATATATATATATATATTATATATATATATATAATATATATATATATATATATAATATATATAATATATATATAGTGTTGATCCAGTTTCTATGAGCTGGGAATTTTAGTTTTAATAGGAAAAGCAACACTAGAGCCCTCCATATAGACATCTTTAATCAAAAATTATTAACAACGTTTCGGAAAAATATACTGTTTCCATCATCAGGTGAAGTAACTAGAAATATAATATCAAATAATAATAATAAAATTCGAAAATGTACAATTTTACAAAGTTCAAAATCCTAAAAACAAATTTAACAAATTTAACAATGTTTTGAAAATATATACAAAACTATAAACATCATACCATTTACAAAACTAGATTTAATTTAGCATCCTTGGACGTCGCTTCCAATATATAATGCGGAATCTATAAACAAATATAATAGTTATAAAGTTTAATTAATCAATTTGTCTAGGGGTAACTAAAATTAATAAATTTAAATAACAGGAGCAAGAAGTGTTTTCAAGGAACAAGAAAGCAATAACTTACCGATTGTATAGGGATATTTTACAAGCAAATACATCTAAGTAGGAAAGCAAGTGACAAATCGCTTCACAGACAGAGTACGTCAAAACAGTTGCAGCTTGAACGGACCAGAATCACTATTTAGGGAGGGTTTATTTTTATGAATGAATAGTGTTTCTAAAATATGTAGGTTGGTTTGTGACTTTGTTTGGGTTAATATATCGAAATTGTTATAGTTAAAGTTGTGGTCTGAAGAATGGGAATGATTTCTGATGGAAGAAAAAGCTGGTGAACTCAAGAAAGTTTTTGTACGGGTGGAGACACCTTTGTGCTCATCGATCCTCACAAAAAAATTGACGCAAAGTGCTGCCAATATAAACAGCATCACAGCTGTTACATGAAAACTTATAAATAATAGAGGAACGAAGAGATCAGGCGTGTGGTCTTATACTGTTACTGAGAATAGGAAGAATTATTATTTATGTGGCTGTGATAAATGACCAGTTAATTAAATATTCATAACTGAGAGATAAAATCATTCTGCTAAAAGGGATAATCATCTAAACATACTTATAGACCGTAGCCTTCGCCTGTATGAAAAGAACTGAATGTGTCTCCGCGTACCATTAAAAAAGAGTAACTAATATATATATTGCATTTAAGTTTACATTATATTAGATCGAGGTAATATATAGATGAGTAACTCAGGAGATCAGAATTAATACACTTTAATATATTTAGTAAAAGTATAATTAGTAGGTATAATTATTTTTAAGAAACTTTAATAAAGCATTAATTAAACTCATTATGCATATAATGAATCAAAATAGTAGAGTAAGCTGAGGTAATATGGATAACCTCTGATATATTTTAAAGTTTATTATAATAGATATATGCAATATAGTAAATTGAAAGACAGCTGAGAATTAATAGTTCCAAACCTGAAAAGATGTATTTTTAGCGGTAGACGCTACAGTAAATTTGGAGCATTA
>JABUQX010024412.1:0-16020 GCA_015478945.1 Trachelipus rathkii | reverse complement strand
TACAAAAAGTTAGGGCTAGCTTGGCATCATAGAAACCTAGCCCATTCAAGCTTGGACAAGCGTCATACTCTATCTTCCATAACTGGTAAGATAATCAAGCTATCCATCTTGAAACACTATAAAAACTAATAACTTCTTATTTTCTCGGTGTCAAATGTGATAACCTTCTATAACAATTACCCGACGGTTGTAGCAGTATCCACTCACATTTTTAACTCTATAGTGTGTCAAAAACTCTGACTTAATGCTCTTCAATTTATCATCTACAGAAACAGTCTCGGCTGTACCTGAATTCCAACAATTTTTTAGCCCATAAGCCAAATTACAGTTTCAACCATTTGTGTAAGAATACATAAGGACAAAGAACATTCTATTTTTATTTTAAACCTCTTAAATCCTAGTTTCAATCCAAAGTTTCATACAAATGGTAAGGTTTACATCAAGAATAAATATTTCTAACAATATATATTATTATATTATAATTATTTAATATATTATTATACTATAATATATCTATATATTTATAATCTATAATACTTTCCTTATCATAACTATAGTATATATATATATATATATTTATAGTCATATATATATACTATTATATATATAGTATATTTTATATATACTGAAAGTTCCGACGGGCTCAGTCATGGTCTCGGCATTTCAGACAGCACTCTGAGTAGTTGGATTCTGACCATGCTAATTGTTACTACATTGACCAAGCAGGTTGAAGAGTTTTGCTGGGTATCACTCTTCGATACCTCGGAAGCACACATGTTGGCAGGCTAGGGATGCTAGTGAGTGCGGCGTGGACATACTGCAGACCTTCATAAGTTTCAATGTTTCAATTTCCCATGCATACCTTCCCTTACAATTTTGTTATTCATCAGCACAGGACTCTTGGAGACTGAACTTCATCAACTGCCACCAGAGCATTTGAATATTGTCAATTCCTCGAATGTCGCCCTGGTTGGTCAAACCTTGGAACATCAGTTTGTCGAAAAAAGATACGAGATTACAAGATTCAAATTAAGGGGACCATTGAGGAAGAGATCCTACCAGTGACCCTGAACCATATCTCACCGAAGCACTCTTTAAGAATCATACAGATTAAAGAATTCTTCCATTATGAGCTGGCACCCTATCCCCTCTCTCTGTTCGGAATGCAGTTGGAATGAGGAAGACTCCCAAGTCATTGCTATATGACTTGTTCACAACACTGAATGAGGTTTTACGTGAAGACAGTTTTTATGTCCTATCGATGTGGATTCTTCCCACCGGTGCCCTTAGTGTGGAAGCTATGGTATGAATCAAGTTGCATTTATCCTAACCAAATCGGTTGACTCACCTAAATGGGGACACTACAACCAAAGTTGAATATTTGATGGCTTACCCAGCAACACCTGCCCACCTGAAAACATCAAACTCGATACCCACTACGCGGCCGCGCCATGCAGAGGACCACGACTCCTGATGGGTCATTCTGTACCGGGTTAATTAGCTTAGTGCAACATGAATCCTTCAGGAGCAAGTTCCTTTCTCAACGAAGAAATATGCCGTTCATTAGCTCTTACCGATCGAGAACATTGAGGTGAGGATCTATCTCAGTACAAGCCAAGGCTAATGAAACGCAGACATCTCCTTTGTTCCACCAGGTTATGGAGTTCGTTCAAAATATTTTCCGCTCCGAGCTCCAGCCCTCTTCAATTTACACTCCGACTCCTCTTCAAATTACGATCCGACTGCCACCCTTTTGAACTAGATTGCACCGACTCTCCGCCTCCGACTCCTGGCTCCATACTTTTGACGATATTTATCGACATCCCGACTCCAAGCCCTCCTTCAAAATTATCGACTAAGACTCCACCCTTTTCACAATTCCCGGCTCGACTCCACTCTCTTCAAAAATCTACCACTCCTCTGACCCGACCCGACTTCCGACTCCTCACAACCCTGGTTGCCACGCCCTTGAGGTATCATAGGAGCATGAGAAGGTTTATGGAGTTGTGCGGATACTGACCATTCTTACTCATACCTCGAAGCCCTAGCCACTACATCACGCAAAACATATATTTATCCACAACCCTGGAAGACGTACAATCCATCATCAAACGTATTTGTTTCCATACAACTTCAAACTGGCAGACAACATCAGAATGCCACTTATATTTTCTCCACGCCCATAAGTTGGAGATGACACAAACTTACAGTACTCCTGTCACACCCAGGCAGGAGAGTGGTGAGACAAGTTTGGGTCGAACAAGTGTCTTCTATGAAGAAATCAAACCCTTTATTCGGTAGTCATGACAATGAGAACTGAAGATATTCCGAAGATGGCCTACGATTTCTTTAACAACACAGCTCTTTACAGGACTGGTGGGCAGGAGATACTTTAGAAAATTGAGATTCACTATTTTCCAAAAGCCCTGTGGAATCTTCATTCCACTGGCATCCTACCCCCAAGCACATCGTAGCTAAGTGCGCCCAGCGCAACATTTCGCTTCGAGAACACTACAAGTTACAAATGTGGGTTAGTCCGCAACATCCAGATGAACCGCTTCCTGGAGGTGCAAGCTTCTAAGCTTCTGAATTCTTACCTTCGTCCTACGTTCCCACGGATCCTCTCCCAGCTCTCTTCTCTCCCCAATTTTCTGAAAATGCTACAAGGGGCGTGCAGCTGTGTGGGTGTCGGAAGGCTTGGATTAAGTGCTCATTGTCCTTTGTTACTGCACGGGATAAACTCATTGCAAATATCATCCACCAGCCGAATCGTGCGAGCCGAAGCCGGTCTCACCGTTGACATGAAATGCATATATGGGGCCACAAAATTTACAGACTTTGAATAGAAGGCGAAGTGATGGGGGCGATCGGCACTCCGGCACATTACAGCCTCTGAGGTGCGCATACCAGCGTCCTTCTCCGTTCGTAATTTGTCCTTAGTACCTACTTGTTTTTTGACTCTCTTTTCATCTTCATTACTTTACTACTAATGTTTCTTATTTATGAAATTTATCCCTTTATTACTAATACAATTTATAATAATTAATAATATAATAATAATAATACATACATAAAACAATATTACCATAACATAAAATAATAAGTAATATAAATAATTCTATAATAATATATTATAATAATAAATACAATAATAATCAAGAAGAGGTGGACTAAATCTACCTTCAATAATCATAATTTAATTTAATAATACTATAATATAATAATATAATACTATTATAATAATAATAAATTTATTTCAAGAATTGTGTTTTCTTATCTTTAAGGTTGAGCTGTACGAAACTGGTGGTCCAAATCCTTCACTTTTGTTCTCTCGCAAGCCATATCTATTTCCTCCTGTACACTTTTGAGGACCACATTTATTGATAATGGGCGTTATCTTTCAAATGATATTACCAAAACCACAAGTTAAAAGAAGTTTTTCATAAATATGTAAAAAAATTTCAACTTGAGGAGCACTAGTTATGGGAGCGGTATAGGTCAAAAAATATGCAATTAGTCTCATTCAATGCGAATGACATCTGTACTATTCAAGTGTAGTCTCTGGGTTCTTACTCGATCCTTTGCGATGATTAAACCGTAAACCGTCCAAATACCCCTTTGTGGAGGTATACATTTTTCACCCCATCACTTAACACACTCCCCGGGGGGGGGGTTAAGCCAAGATCAGGGTTGGTGATTTTTTGAGAAAACAAAATCAATTTTCTGACATTTTTTGGATTTTTGCATATTCGGCTGACGTCCTTGCGAAAATATTTCGTTAGAACAAACTTTTTTCTTAAGTTCGACTATACTTAGATCTTATTTAGTGATTCTATAATTTATTCATGCCTACTTATAATCAATTGAAAATCAGGAAAGATTTTCTTCAGATTCGTGACGTCACGCGAAATTAAATTGTAAACAATTTTTTTTTATAGTCTTGATATGGTATTATTTTTGACAGTGATCTTAATCAATCTGTAAATTCAAAATCACTTAAATAGGGCTTAAGTCTACACAATGAACAGCAACACTAAGAGTTTACTGACTTGTTACAGACTTACTCTTTAAACTTGTACAAGTTACATCAGCAATAATAAAAACCTGTTTGAAACATACCCTTTGTTCAATAGTGATGAATTTAGGACCAAATTAGCACTTCATCTATAAAATATTATTATTTTAATTTTTTTATTTATAATGATAGTTAAATCACTTAAATTATATATAAAAAATAAATCAAAACAATAATAATAATAATATTATATATATACAAAAAGCAAAAATAAAAATATATTTTTTGGAGCTAAAATCAAGTGAAAAAAATCAGTTGTTTATATTCCACATTTTTTTTTCCGTGGATCCTGCCAGATATCATATTGGCCCCATAAGCCACTTCAGACATTAAACTTTAGAAATTATTTTCCAATTTGGATTCTAGTCTAATTGTCTAAAAAGTGATTCAGAACTATGCTGAAGAGTTTTTGATAATGATACACAATAATTAACCAAATTTTTGAAGCAAAAGCTAGCAATTCAATTTCTCTGAAATTCAATTAAATCATATATTATATAAAATAAAAATATATAATACATAATATATAATAAAAATCATAGTAAAAATTGGTTACATTGTAATATATAAACAATATATTATAATATAAGAAAAAAGAGAGATTATCACCAAAATAGTACAGATTATTTTCAAATCTACAGGCTTTATATCAGAAATCGCCCGACATATGCCCATCTTTCTACACCTTTACTGGGTAAATTGGTAATATTTATATACTGTGATATATCATATAATATAAAACCGTTCTGGCGTCTTTGCATATTCCTTGACGATTCTTACGAAAAAATAAGAACTTTCTCAAAAAAACCCGTTCTTTTGTCAAATTTTAAGAAATGTGCAGAATATTCTCACCAAACGTAAGAATTTGACAAATTCCGTAAGATTCCTATTCGCTGTCTACCGAAAAATAATACTCTTATAAAATGTAAACAAGATGTGGCGGCAGGAAAGCAGTCATGATTTTTTTTTCCTTTTGCTTTTTTTTTTTTTTTTTTTTTTACATGAATCAATTTTTTTTTTATTCACTGACGTGTTGCTATTATATTAGATAAATCTGAATTTGTATATTCACATTTTAAAGAGTCTTAAAATATTCATATAAAGTTTTGCAATGATCTTGTTTTCACTACGTGGTAAGCCCGTGTATTTGTTGACACATCTGAAGATGCTTCCTTGAATAAAATGGCTTTATTTTTCAGCTTTGCCAATTTGTTTGATGAAATATTTTACAATGATGCAATTTTCATTGTTTTTTTTGTTTAACACACACACACCACACACAACACAATATATAGAATTACTATATAATATATATATATTATATATCTTATATATACTAGAATATAACCATTTATCCTTATATACTACTACTACTATATATTAATACTATATATATATATTACTATTATATTATATATAATAATATATATATATTATATATATATATAGTATATATTATATATATAATATATACAAACCTGAAAATTTACCTTAAGATTAAGGAAGATTGCCATTAATCCTCCTCCTTTTTTTGTCCAATCCCAAAAATCTAAATATTCTTAAACATTCATTATTAAACTAAAAAATTAATCGCTATTTGGGGCGTCTGGTGGAAGGGGCTGCGACCACCACTGATGAGTAAAAAGCCCCGGGACAAACGCCAATTCATCGCGACCAACCCTCACTCTCTTCATAACACACATCTATCTTCAGCTTATGAATGGTGTTCTCAAGACTCTCACGTTATCCTTCATATGTACCACCGATGACTAGTGCACCACTGGAAGTGCACAACGAACATCTAACCAGGCATCCCATCCTTCTCTCATATTGTTCGCGACCGTCAGGTAGCATCTTCGTTGATAGAGGTTTGTTTCTGCACAATTGCTTTCAACGTGGGCAGTACATCAACTTCAATTTCTTCTGCTGCGGCCGCTGCTCTGTTCGGTTCATCCGTAACGCCTGTACTGTGCTTCTCACTTGCAGGTGCAGACCAACTTCTGCACGTTAAGAGTACGAGTTGGTCAACCTTCTCCGTGGCTTAATGTGTGCAAAACTGGTTCTCATTGCAGCGCACCAACATCCTTTCCAGGTCGCAGAGCGAGGTGTGCTCGCGGCATTTCACTGGGGATATTTTTTGGCGTCTGGTGGAAGGGCTGCGACCACCACCGATGTCCAAGCAGCCCCCCGGGACGAAACTCCAATTCATCGCACAACGCTCACTCTCTTCTACCAACATCTAGCTTCACTAATGAAGGTGGTTCATTAAGAACTCTCACTGACCCCCTTCATAATACTATTATATATATATATATATATAATATATCACTATTATATATATAATATCTAGTATATATAAGTATATATATAGTACTATATATAATATATATATATTATATATATATACGTGTTATTTATATTTATATTTATAAGTATAATCATTATTAAATTATTTTTCTATGAATAAATTTTTTTTTTTTCCCATTTGGTGATTTTTGTGTAGGTTCTTATTTTTGCGTCACGTGATCCCATGCTTGCTTCGCATTGGTCTCCGATTCGCCCATTCGCCCGAAACAAAGCTTTACCTATCGTTCCTCTAAACATCCAAATTACGTGTTTTTCCATTATTAACATTTGCGATGTCTTGTGGGATATGTAGTCGTTGTGCGCATCAGTGATTTCTGTTAATTACTCGTTTAATTCTTACACAATCTCTCACTTAACTCTTTGTCCTTCGAAGTGTTTCAGTCTTGTGTTCTCGCTTTTATTTTTAAGCCCTAAATTTTGTCCCATTCATAAAAGTGAATAATATTTGTCCCGCTGATCACTTTACGCTATAAAAAAGCTTTTCAGCATAGATAACCTTTATGCGTATTACATTTTATTCTAGATTTAAACCCAAATTTATTAATATTTTATCGATTATGGATGTTGTGTCTATGCAGAAATATTAATAAATCCAAGGAATAGTTTAGTAATGCTACTAAGCGTCAAAAATGACTTTTCTATGGATTCTGGCATATTTTATATTGTGTTCATTCTTTTTATTAATTGCTATAAATTACTCATTATTATTTATTATTTATTATTATTAGTATTATTATATTGTTATTAGTGTTCCTATGTTAATAGCTTTCTATTTCAACATAGGTTTCGTCCTTCTTCGACGTGTTTTTATTGTTAATACTTGACCAGCCTTTCTGATTTGTAACGCCCTTTTAGCTGCTGCCCTTCGCTGATCTGGGATTGATTGCTGACTTATCAATATCCCACTCCCTGAATCTGTGTTCGTTTCACATTCGAGCTATATTATATATGTATTGTATTAAATATTTATTAACATATTACAAGAAAAGAATTTTAACATTAAGCTCTCTCGAAATGTAGCAGATTTTAAATCCAAACTGCTTTACATCATGTCGCCCATAAAGCGGCGAGTATACCTTATGTATTATTTATTGTTAATATTCCGTTGGATCACATATTTGGGAAATTTACCTCAGTTTTGGTCTCCGACCACATATTTATTTCCATATTTAGCCTTAACTATGATATAAGCATTTCTAATCGCGTAATTTGTCAAATTATTTTTGCATTTTTACTATTTATATTCATTATTTTTACATTTTTTCCCGCCATATTATCATTGTTGTTATGTGTAGTATAATATCGGCACTTTGGTTTATTTAACATATCCCGCTGTTCCACCACTCTGACTGCCCACCTTCTGCTCCCTTTATTCTTAAGAATTCTATCAGATCTTATGCCCGGTACTGCCTTTATATCATCAGGACTGTCTCAACCGAACCTGAATCCTTGCCAACTCCCTCAGTGTATTGTCACTTACTCTCAGCTACTCAGCGCCCCGCGCTACGACATCTCCGCCTCCATTTCCAATACAGATTTCTCCCTCGAATCCAGACATTCCTTCCTCCAATCCGGCCTTATTTCGACTCAGACTTTACGCCTTGCTCTACCTCGTTCCTACATCGTTCTCGTTTTGATCGTACTTCTTCGGCCCTAGTTTGTTCCGATTTTTCAACCTTTATTTACTAAACGGACGCTCTATCTGTTTATAGGGGAGCTCTTATTACTTCCGTTTTTTACCTTTCAATTATTAGTCCTTACTCGTCAGTGATCCAAGATGCTTGCACTTGGTCACTAGTTCGCCATTTTCGCCTCGAAGCAAGTTATTTACCAGTCGTCTCTAAGAACATCCCCAGGAGTATAGGTTTCTCATTTATAAATAACATTCTTATGATCTTGGATTAGTTGATCGTCCCGGTGAGCATCAACGTGATTTCTGTATAATACTCGGTTAATGCTCCATTAACAATTTCACTTAGACCTTATGCCGTTCGAATCTGACGATCTGTTCTTGCGTTGGTATTTGAGAGCCTAATTTGTTCCTATTCATTAAAATGTGAATAACTATTGTGGCAGTTTAGATTTAGTGACGATACATTTTTATTGGCTATTACATTCTATTTAATTTAAACAAATTATTATTTTTATTCAATTATGTAACGAATCTTTTGCCAAAAATTTATATTTTATGTAATAGTTTTCTTAAAAGGATTAAGAAACGATTTTATGCATAAAGTATAATAATTTTATTTGTAAGATTATTTGAGTATATTATTATCGGGAGATATTATTACTTTCATTAGATGATTTATTATTTTATTTCGTTATTCATTGTTCCATATGTTAGTTAGGTTTTATTTCAAATAGATTTCCGACTTCCGACCGGTCTGCACCAACGTTATTATGATCCCAGCCTTTTAAGCTGTACTTGTGATAACGGCCCACGTCGCTACATCATATTATTATCATATACCAGATTGATAACTACATGAATTCTACCTCGATTTGTTGGTATTCAATAACTTTTTTTTTGGTCCTTGGAGGATTAGTTCTATTTGAAGTTCTTTTCTGAGAACTCGGCCTTGTGGCTTTATTAAAATTATATACTAACTAACTTATTAGCGTTAACCTTGTATTGGGAGTTTAGGAAGAGTGGTTAGGAATAGAGGTAGTTATTAAGGACTTAGAAAGGGAAAATTACAACTTTACCTATAACTTTTACATTTTATTAACAATTTTATGTCATCACACACCGACTAAATAGGACGCTATGATTGAATGTCGTCCACAGTTGCGTGGGTAGACTATCTGATAATTTTCTTTAGTGAAATTGAGTGACAAATGAATAGCATGTAGACAAAATATAAATTCGCTTACATTAATAAATAACCCATAATCAACAGATCATATTTTTATCATCTAAATACAAACTAAAATAGCAAAGAAGCCTTATATATGTAGCTGGCTAGAAGTATATAATAGTTTTATTTCATGGCATTTATAATAATTACCTCAAAATCACTCTGAAGTCCATCTAAGTTTTCTTCTTCTGTACTACGCTGATTTTTAATGTTGAAAACAAGTTGTGTAAGAATAGAAATTCAATTCGCGTCGACTTTAGCACGAAACCGTTCTTAAAATGCGTAAGATTTTATCTTATCGATCGTAAGACAAAATGCCAAAACGAAAACAGCTTAAATTGCAAAATGTAAATATTTGGCATTTTATTAAAAGCTTTTAGCATTATTTTTAGCATGTTTAGCAGTATTTTTTTTAAATTGTGATTTAGCATTATTCACTGTGAAAAAGTTGGCAACCTTGTGTCTGTGTGATAACTATAAGATAAAAGGGAGTTGAAACTGAAATTTAAAATTTTGCCATTTTGCACGTGGACTGTGGAGAATGTGGTTGAAGTGCTTATGTTGTATACCAGTGTTTCGTTAAATTGTGATCATTGTTCTTATGATATGGATCTTCTATCACCTCTGCACTTGGTGATGTCCAAGCAGATGTAGATCACATAAAATTTAAACAGATTTTAATATATTAATAAACTATGATTTAAACAAGTAAGAGTATCATTGGCTCTCGTACAGGTGGGTTCACTTGCCTTGAGCTCGTGGTAGCCTGATGGGCAGTGTTTTGTCTGCCTGGAGGGGCAAACAAAACAAAACCAAAAATTTTGCATGTGTACAGATGAAGAGTTCGAAAAAAACTGAAAAAGGTAAAACTATTTTAATTTTCAATTAACAAACCAAGAATACTTTATTTACAGGACTACTCATGTCCTAGAAACGTAACATAACGTACAAATCAAAATGTGACAAAACCAATTCAATACAATACCTAAAGACCCACCAAAAGAAAAATGACCACCGAAAAATTAAAGATATTTCATACTTATAAACCAAAAATGACATACAATCCAATTTTCAAAAAAAACAAATAACTGAACCACCACAAAATTGACAAAATTCAATTTCAAAATACAATGTACTTAAAACCCAATTCAATACCTATTACCCCAAAACCAAAAAATGACCCAAACCAATTCGCCCAAAATACATTCTTTAAAAAAACCAAACAAATTAAGGGGCCAACCCAATTCAAACATACAATTTCACAAACCAAAAAAATGGGACAAACCAATTTAAAGATACAATTACCAAAAACCAAAAATGAAACAAATATCAAAAAAACTTAACTAATAATGGTTACTCACACCGATAATTCCAAAATAAAAAACATACTACAAGAACACCAAAAATGACAAAAACTAATTCCAAATACAAATTATTACAAACCAAAAATAAAAAAAACCCAATTTCAAAATACAATTACTTACAAAAACCAATTGCCAAAAATGACAATACCTAGAAACAAAATATTGACAAAAAAATTCCCAAAAAAACAATACCAAAACCAAAAAAAATGGGCAACCAATTTAAAATAATTATTACAAAACAAAATTTCAATTAAACATTACTTACAAAAACTAAAAATGGAAAAAACTAATTCCAAATAATCCTACAAAACCAAAAAATGGAAAAACCAAACCCCAAATCAAATAACTACTTACCAACCAACTTCAAAAAATACATACTTAAAACCAAAAAAAAAAATGACAAAACCAATCAAAATACATACTTATAAACCAAAAAATGACAAACCTTCAATTCAAAAACCATTACTAACATTTTCGTTAAAATGAAAAACTAATTCAAAATACATTCCTAAAAAACCCAATTTCAAAAAAAAATATAATTCTTTCACAAACTAAAAATGACAAACCATTAAAAATACTCTTACAAATCTTAAATGACACTTTAATTCCAATAAAACATAAAACAAACTTACAAGTAACCAAAAACAAAATACCTTACAAAAACCCCAAAAAATGAACAAAAAAAAGCATTCTTTGATATTTCGAGATACGCTCTCATAATTTTATATTATTTAAAAACAAACAAAACTCGCCAATGCCTCATCTAGAACAAATTTCGCACGTATGAAGCAAATGAGAATATATAAACTACGTTAAATAAAATAGTTAGAGGTTACACAATAATGTCAGAATCTGGTAGTGAAGAAGGTAGTTAGCATTGTCATCGCTACTGAGGTTTTTTAATGTATATAAGATAACGGTAGACAACTTCGTTTCTAAAGATAAACATAAATATATCTAATAAATAAATAAATTAGGTGAAATAAACCATAAATATAAATTAATTATAATATAATGTATAATTAAATAATTATTTGGCAAATAAATCATGGTGGCTCATTAAGTATTACAAATTATAAATCAATCAATATAAAAATTTTATTATACACTTATGTTTTACCTTTGTCCCACAACCTGAACAGAACCCCCTAGCTAACATTCGCAGAAGTTCAACTGAACCGTTTACCTTTAAAATAATACTTGAAAAAGGAGTGCAAAATAGCGCTAATAAATAGTACACCCAATTAATAAAATTAAATAAGATTATACTTTATAATAAAACTAAAATACATAAATATATATATAATTATAACGTGGTATAACCGACATAATATAAAATACCCAATTCCAAATAAATAAACAATTTAACACTTTAAAAAATAAAACCCAAAATAATATATAATAAATATAAATTGAATCAATTCAAATTTTCCTATAAAAATACATTAATTTACATAAATTTAATTATAATATATCCCGATGATTATAATAAGGATGGAACGAATTCAAATATATAATAATAATATATATATTAAAATTATTAAAACCATTTAAACTTGTTACCAACCGAACTATTAAAATTTGTAGGAGGTGGATATAATATATAAACCTATTTAAATATATAAA
Organism: Trachelipus rathkii; assembly: GCA_015478945.1. Classification (NCBI taxonomy): domain Eukaryota; kingdom Metazoa; phylum Arthropoda; class Malacostraca; order Isopoda; family Trachelipodidae; genus Trachelipus; species Trachelipus rathkii. The sequence continues at coordinate 3,727 of JABUQX010024412.1, read as the reverse complement.
TATAAAATATTCTTATACTTACCTAAAAATTATAATAAACTCATAATGACAAAAACGCAAATAATTATTATTTATAAAATCAATTATACTACCGCATTTATACCTAAAACAAATCTAACTTCAAATACCATAAATAAATTAAAATTGGTTTTTTTAAATAAAAATTTAAAAAGAGAAAATTCCCTTAAATTTTATATAATTAACAAATTAAAACCAAATATTAGAACAAAAATATTAAATTGACCAAATTTTCCAAAAATATATAATATAATATTAAACATAAAATTTATCTGTCAATTTAAAAACCCATATATAAAAAAGTAAATGTGTAAAACATACACAATTTTATTCCCTCACAAAATATAATAATATATAATTAAAAAACATATACATTAAGAATTTAAATACAAGTAAACATCACATCAAGTGAAACGAACAGCAGAAACTATAAAACAGGAAAAACACATTATGAGAGAATATCATAAATAAATAATTATGGTTATCAATTTGAATTATATATAATTTTATGTAAAATAAATTAATAAAAACTTTAATTACTATAATACAAATATTGTTATATCAATAAACTTGTAATAATAAATAAAAATAGAGAAAAAAATAAAACTAAAATAAATATAAATTATAAAAATAAAAATAATTTTCATAAATAAATAAATTAAACTTATAATTATATAAATAAATACATTATTAGTGAAATATAATCAAAGTCAAGCAAATAATAAATTGATTACATATTATGAAAAACTTTCAAGAATAATATAAATAAATAAATAAATAATAATAAAAATAATATAAATAATATAATAATAATAATATAATAAAAATAATAATAACCTTGTAGTAATGCATATGCAAATATATAGAAATAAACATTTACCAAAATAGTATGCATATACCTTATGTTATATAACCTAAAAATTTTATTAAAAAATAGCTCTATTAGATAACTACAACTAATAATAATAATGAGATACCATGTGAAAAAATCGAATTTAAATTTATTCCGTAATAAGCTAATAATTGATAAGTAAAGTAAATAATAAGAAAATAATCTAATCAGTAAATAAAGTTTAAATGAACTTATATTAACAAAGAAACTAATAGACAAATAACCAATATAAAAATAATATAATTAATGTGAAAAACATAAAATAAATATAATAATAATAATAAAATAATATATAGAATAAAAATAATAAATAAAAAATAATACATAACTGACAATATTTACAATAAAATAAATAATAAATATTAAGTATAATTTAATTTATAAAATGATATATTTATATTAATATTATAAATAAATCCTAATAAAAAAAAAAAATCAAATATTATAGAAAAATTTTGTAAAATCTGTAAAAGAATAATATTATAAAAATTAGGATTTAAAAGAAAAATAAAAATTACCACCAAAAAATTCATATTTTCAAATAAAGAATAAAAATTAAATATATTTAAATATACTTTTGAGAAAATAAAAAATGAGAGTAAAAAATAATAAATAAAAAATGAATAATGAGGAATAAAAATAAACTCAAATAATTTAAAATACATACATAAAATTAATATTTAATAAAAAGTAAATTAATTATATTATAATTTACATTATAGCTTTGGCCAAATAATAATAATAAGAATAATAATAAAAAAACCAATAAAATAAATAAAAAAATAATAACAATAAATAATAATACATAAAATATAAAATAACAGAATGGTATTAAATGGTTTGAATACCCATAATTATAGTAATTCAACCAAAAATTATTTATTATCACGTCAATAAAAATTAAATAACCATTATTATTATTCTGGTATATAAAACCTAATAATAAAATAATAAAAAATAAATTAAAAGCCTAAAATATAAATAATAATACATCAATTTTAAACCCAAATAAATAATCAATAATAATAATATATTAAAACTATATAATAAAAATCTTAATTAATTTGTCTTCAAAACCAAATCCCCACAAATTTATATTTATATAATAAATAAAATATTAAAATAAATATATTACTTTTAATAAAATAACGATAAATACATAAAATAAAACTCCAATATAATAATAAAATAACTAAATAAATAAAAAATATGGGAATGGATTATTATCCAAAATAATACACCCAATATAACTAATTAAAAGTAAAAAAATAAAAATTATACTTAAATATTACTTTTATTTTATAATATAATACATCAACTTAAATAAATTTAAATTCACATGAAATTAAACTAAATATAGTTATTTAAAATTATTCTAAATTAAATACATAAATATTTATAACATTACATATTTTGGATGTTACAGTTTCAAGTGGAGGCGGGAGGATATAAAGATTAATTAAATTATTTATCATTTTTCACATATAAAAAAATTATATATATAATGTGAAAATATAAAATTTATTATAAACAATTAAAACTTATTTAAATTAAAACAATTAAAATACCCATAACAATATATTATAACTATAAACATTACCCTGTACAAATTAAATATAATCAAAATTATTATATATAATTACAATATTCAAATTTATTAAATTTTTAATAATACCTAATTACTGTATAATCAATGCCATTAATTCAAAATTACCACAAAATAATTATTAATAGGAATTCAATTTCAATTTAATTAAACCTTTTAATAAATAATATATCATACTTGTTCTTAAAGAAATTAAATCATAACAAAATTAAAAATAACTCAAAAAATTATTAAAAAATATATTAATAATTTTATTATCAAATATAATATATATTTTCTTTATAAATAATAATTTATTTTCTTTATACATATCAACATAACTAAATAATGAGGTGGATGTGAACTATATTTATGATAACCCTCCAATATTACCTTAATAATATATTCCCAATTATTAACTTTATTTATTCACCCAAATTATATCATACCAAATAAAAATTGAAAAATGGATAAAACAATAAACTCATCAATTATTTTTATTATATAATAAAATAATTATAAATAATATATAATAATTACTTATCCTCCTAATTATTATTTATATTATTTTATTATATTATAACTTTTAAGTCTAAATAATTAATTGAAAAATTTATACATCAGGCTTACTAATTATAAAAATCGAGAAGCCACCATATAATAACATAAAGACCATATATATTCCAAACTGCCATAAAAGCCAAAATTATTTCATTATCACAGCCTAGAGTACCTAATGGGTCGAGTCGAAATCATAGCCGCCCCCCCAACAAAAAATAATTATAGAAAAACATAATTAAAATACAAATAAATAATTTTTATAGACATATATTAATTATTATATTTTATTTATACTGCATTACCTAATTTATATATAATATACAATTTCTATATTATTAAACAATAAAATTATAACCAATTATTAAATTATTAATATATGAAAAATTAAATTTGTATTAAATTCATTATAATAATTAATTACTTAAATATTCAATATTATTAAATAATAAAATAATATTAAAATATTAATTAATTACAATATATAATAATAACATATTTACCCACCTCCTCATAAATATTATACCCATAAATGCTAAACAATTAAATACTTATATAATAAATAAACCCTTACCTGTAAGCAACACAATTATATTTCAATATAAATTACAAAAATAAAAAAACATACATTTTATTTACATTATTAATAATTATTATAATTATTATAATCACCA
>JABUQX010024411.1:0-20397 GCA_015478945.1 Trachelipus rathkii | reverse complement strand
TTTGAAAGATTTGGAAACCACAAAAATCGAAATAAAAGCTCTTCCTCGGGACCCGATGTAACGTCATAAGACGGAATCGACTTATCCTAGGAATATTATTAAATCATTTCAATGTTTAAGCGTTTAAACGTATCTAATATTGGTTGAAATAATATTAAATTATTTCGATAAAAATTATTAATAAATTGTTTTGATAAATAAATAAATCTCGCTCAAAGTAAAAATTTGATCATGTATTTTATACATATATTTTTTCCTTTAAAAAACTAAGACATTCGTTCCTAATTTTCAGTGTTTTTCGTGAATTTTCATCGGGTCCCGAGAAAGAGCTTTTATTTAGATCTTTTGGTTTCCAAAATTACGTTCAATTAATTTGTTATTTTAAAAAGAATATTATTTTTAATTAGTCTCCCCTTAAATCACCAGTTTATTCTTTAATAAAATAGTATTTAAAATAGGGAACTACGTAACAAAAAATAAACTATTAATAATATGTTTCCATAAATAAATGAATTCACGCTTCAAAGCAAAATTTATCATATATTCTATATCATATCAATTATGTTAGTTTTTTTGTTATATATTTATGTAGGAATAATTTTAAAATTTATATTAATAAATAAGAATGGAATTTAAATTTTCCATATCAAGAGAATGCGTTTCAGGATGCCATACAACATTATTCATCGTGATGAGAAAGATATGCGCGGGCGAACGCCCGCGCCTAAAAGCAAGCCTGAACGCTTGCGTTCAGGAGGAGCGCACGCGACGTTGCTTTGTTTTTTTCTTTAATTAGTTACCCTAAATAAAAAAAAAGAAACGAATTTAAGGATACCAAAATAAAAAATTAATAATAAATGTAACATCTATCTAAAGAAAGTTAAGCTTTCAAACCAAGATTTAATTCCGTCCTCCGAAAGTTTTTGAAGATGTGTGAAATCAAACTAACAAGTTTGCTCGCTGCCGAAAAAAGTCTCTCTCCCTCTTATTTTGGTCGATCCAAAAAAAAACTCCTTTACAATACAAGTTTAGACAAAAAATTAATTTTTAAATTTTACTACAAATGAATGTATCTCTTTATTAAATGAAAATTTAGGGGAACTAAATAAAAAAAATTATTAATAATTTAAATATTCGCCTCTATAGTTTTTTAAAGTAAACCCAATATTATTTATTAGCACGCGAACGAACTAGTTTACAATTATGTATTGCAGCGAGCGAACTGAGTTACAAATATGTTTATGAGCAGCGACGAACTAGTTTCAATTTTGTTTATTGCAGCTGTTGAAAAACATTTTATCGTTATAATTGTTCATTATTCAGATGACAAGTTCTCAAAATCAAAATATTAATTATAACCTCCGAGAGTTTACAAAATTTCGAAACGCTTTGCCTTACTAATATTAAGAGAGAGAAGTAGACTTCTTTTGTGTTGAAAAGTCTCCAGGTGGTTAAGATTATTCTCCTTCCCTGGGCCGAAAGTTTTTCTTTGCAAACGAAGAAATGTTAACAAAACAAGTTTGGGGCAACAAAATTAGTTTACTTGTGCCGAAATATAATGAATATTGATATAATAATTTTATACAATCAGAACATGATGTTTTTTTTTAATTTTTCTTCCTGAAAAATTTGTTTTCTATAAAAATAAATTAGGATATTTTAGGGTAACCAAATTAAAGAAAAAATTTAAATAAAAAAATTAAAATATTTCGATAAGAATAATTATATCAATGTTTACAATACAGGTTTAAGACATCAAAATTAGTTTTTAATTTTGTCCTCCTTAAAATTTCGTTTTCTTTATATAAATTAAAAATTTAGGGGAACTAAATAAAAAAAATTATTAAATAAAATTAATTTTTTTTCGTAATATAAGTTTTTGAACGAATATAATCCGTTCCGAAACTTACAAAACTCGCTTAGTTTTTGAAAGATAAATTTTTTTGGTTCGATAACTTAGCCACAGATGCGAAGGAAGATTTTTCCATCAACAGCGAATCATAACTTTTTCTCGATATGAAATCTAAACTAGTTTGCTCGTTGCCGATAAAAGTCCCTCTTCCTCTTATTTTGTCGCACACAAAAAAAACGGTTTACAATACAGGTTTAAGACATCAAAATTAGTTTTTAATTTCGTCCTCCTTAAATTTTCGTTTTCTTTATTAAATAAAAATTTAGGGGAACTAAATAAAAAAATATTAAATAATATGAAATTTTTTTCGATATATAAGTTTTTGATTCCAATATTCAGAGAGTTATGTAAATTTCGGAACGGTTTTTATAAAAATTAATAATAATTCTATCTAATGAAATAATTATCATCTCTCATATTCGCAACAATTAAACCTTTTTTTTGTCACAAACTTGTATTGTGAGCAACAAAATAACAGGGGAGGGACATTTATTGGAGGCGAGTAAACTGGTTTTTTCAGGAGATCGTCTATTTCTATTTTCGTTTCGAAATATTCAAAAACTTTCGGATGGACGGAAAATAAAATCTTGCTTTGAACACTTTCATTAGATAGAATTATTATTATTATTATTGATTTCTTTTAATTTTGTCCCCCTTAAAAATTCGTTTTCTTTACTTATTTAAATTTAGGGTAACTAAATTAAAAAAAAAGATTAAAATGTTTCGATATTTCGTTCCAAAAATTGCAAAAACTCTCGGAGGGTTGGAATATAAAATTTTAGTTTGATGAAGGGTTGTAGGATAAACTTTTAGTTTAAGAACTTAGTCAAGAATGTGAATAAATATACGATTTTTGATTTTCTATAAACAGTAAATCATAAATTTATATTGATTTGAAATCAAAACTAGTTTACTCGCTGCAAAAAAAAATGTCCCTCTCCCTTTTATTTTGTTGCACTTGCACACAAAAAGCTGAGGTTTGATTAAATTGGTAAATTATACTTTCAAACATCAAACGCCGAAAAAGATGCCGTGAAGCACGAACGGCGAAAAATCTCTCTTCTCAAAAATATTAAATTGCTAAAATGGATTTTCAGTTTTTCATAAATATTAAATTGGCAAATTATACTTTCAAACACCAAACGCCGTAAAAGATGCCGTGAAGCTCGAACGGCGAAAAATCTCTCTTTTCAAAAATATTAAATTGCTAAATTGGATTTTCAGTTTTTTATAAATATTAAATTGGCAAATTGTACTTTCAAACACAAAACGCCGAAAAGATGCCGAGAAGTACGTATGGCGAAGGGGCACGTATGGCGAAGGGGCACGTATGGCGAAGGGGCACGTATGGCGAAGAGGTACGTATGGCGAAGGGGCACGTATGGCGAAGGGGCACGTATGGCGAAGGGGCACGTATGGCGAAGGGGCACAGCATCGTTCATATTGGTAAAAAGTAAACCATATTTTGTTTATTGGCAGCCAGCGAGCTAGTTTCATTTTTGTTTATTAGCAGCGAGCGAACTAGTTACAATTTTGTTTATTGGCAGCGAGCGAACTAGTTTCAATTATGTTTATTGGCAGCGAGCGAACTAGTTTCAATTATGTTTATTGGCAGCGAGCGAACTAGTTTCGATTATGTTTATTGGCAGCGAGCGAACTAGTTTTGAGTTCTCATGGGGAAAACTTTATGATTTGCTGTTGAAAGAAAATCTTTTATCGTATAATTGTTCATATTCATGACTAAGTTCTTAAATCAAAATATTATATTATAACCCTCCGAGAGTTTTACAAATTTCGAAACGCATGTTTTACGTTACTAAATATATTAGGAGAGAAGTAGATTCTTTTTGTGGCGTTTCATCGGATCTCGGGCAGAGCTACCAGTAAGATATTTCTGTTTCGAAATACGTTTAAACGTTTTGTAGCAGAGTAACCCTTGTTATAGCGTCATTTCATCGGGCTCGATTTCGTTTTCTATCCTAACTTCGAAGTCCTAGTTCCCTAAACCTTCAATTTTTTTTGAAAATTCTCGGTGGTTGAGATTTTATTCTCCTTCCCTCCGAAAATTTTTCTTTGCAAACGAAGAAATGTTAACAAAACAAGTTTGGGGCAACAAAATTAGTTTACTTGTTGCGAATATGAACATTGATAATAATTATTTTATAAATAGAATTATGATTTTTTTTTAATTTTTCTTCCTGAAAAATTTGTTTTCTATAATAATAAATTAGGATATTTTAGAATAACCAGATTAAAGAAAAATATTATATAAAAAATTAAAATATTTCGATAAGAATAATTATATCATTGTTTAAACTACACCTGTATTTTTTATTTATCTTATTTGAGCATCTTCTTATTTTGGTATGCTTTTAAATTATTTTTTCATGTTTTTCCTTACGGCAAAATTCGTCCTCCTTAAATTTTCGTTTTCTTATTAATCTGAAAATTTATGTGGAACTAAATAAAAATATTAAAGTAAAAATTAATTTTTTTCGTGAATAAAGTTTTTGCCCACGAATATAATCCCCGTTCCGAACTTCAAACTCGCTTAGTTTTATGAAAAGATAATTTTTTTGGTTCGATACTTTAGGCCACGATGCGTAAGGATCGTATTTTTCCATCAAACCAGCGAATCATATATCTTTTTTTCTCGATATGTGAATCTAACTAGTTGCTCGTTGCCTTTTTCTTGCATCTTTCCTCTTCTCCTCTTCATTTTGTCGCACACAAAAAAAAAACGGTTACAATACAGGTTTTAAGCCATCAAAATTAGGTTTTTAAATTTTCGTACACCATATAATTTCGTTTTCTTTATTAAAATGAAAATTTAGGGGAACTAAATAAAAAATTATTAAATAAATTAAATTTTTCTTTTCGTTAACGATGTAAGTGGCAAACAGAATATAATCCGCTGTTCCGAACTTAACAGAACTCGCTTAGTTTTTGAAAAGAAAAATAGTTGGTTCTATTCTTATACACAGCTATCCATTGTTCATTCTATTTCGAAAAATATCATTTTTATTAATCCATAGTTGTTTTGCTTTACTCTTGCATGCTTGAATAAATCCTCAGTTTTCGGGGACAATTCATGCGGGAGCGCGAACTAGTTTTGTATTTTTTCACATCCGATAATTTTAATTTTTATGTTTTTTTTGCTGTTTTGAATATGAAAATTTCTTTATTCTTTGTTTAATAATATTTTTTACTTATTATATTTCCTTTTTTATTGTTGTTGTCTCTCAACTTTAAATATTTTTTATTAATTCTCATACTCTCTCTCTCTTGGTTATTGTCTTTTTTTTTTTTGCTATTTTTTTTTTTGGCAAAATTATAGTATAATATTTATATTTTGTAACTAGATTTTAATTTTTTTTTTATAATTTTTTAGTGATCCTTATTCTAATTATTTTTTATAATAAGAATTGATAAATTCTGAATTTTTTAGGTGCTTACGAAATTAAACTTTAGTAATTCTTATATTAATGTGGATTAATCTATTCTATATTTTGTTATGATTAGTTTTTTCCATGATGCATGATTTTTTATTTTTTCTCATTCATAAAATAAGTTTTTTTTGAATTTTTTCGTACAAATATAACTTTTCTTTGTAATATAACTTTTATCGCATTCTCCTATAAAATATATTAACGGAGTCAACAGCTAATAAATGTCCTCTCTCTCCTTGTTCATTTTTGTTGCACACAAAAACTGCTTACATTACCATTTGTGAAAAAAAAATTGATATTATTGTATTATTTATTTTGTTTGCGAATTTTGTATTAAGATGAATCTATTTTTTTATTTTTCCATTTCTATAATATATAGAATTCTTTTTTATTTTTATTAAGAAATTCCGGTTTCTTTTATTTACTTTTTTTACATTATTACTTCCTCTTTTAACGGTTGGCGTTATATTAATAATTCTTTTTGTATTTGCTTTTAAAAAACTATTTTTTCATTTCCATTTTTTTTTTATTATTATGGTCGTTATTTTTTTTCCTCCATCTTATAATATAAAAGAGGTTAAAATTATATTAATATTTCAGCGGTGCAACTAAATGAGGTTGTAGTATGATGGTACTGTTAGTTTAAGGACTTCGTCATGATGAGATATATAGAGAGTGATATCCGATTTATTGTATTTTGCCTATATTTACACACGTATACGTCAAATCAATTATATTCGATTTTGAAATTCTCAAAAAACTATTTAGCTTTTGTTTGCTTCGTCTTGCCCATAATATTATGTCTTCTCTCCTTTTATTTTTGTTGCACTTGACACTTAACAGAACTGAGGTTGATTTGAAATTGGCAAATTATACTTCAAACACCAACTCGCCGATAAAGTGTGATGTCCTGTGGAATATGTGATCTTTACTTGGTCGAAAAATCTAGCTTCTTTCAACATATTTCGTATTAATGTGTCTAAATTTGGATTCTTCGAGTTTTTTATATAATATGGAGAAATGTTATACATTTCTTCCCTCACAAGCTTCATTGTTCGATGCGCCTGAAAAGTGATGCCGTGGATAGCTAACGAAACGGCGGAAAATTCTAGCTTTTCAAAAATATTAGGTGCTAATATCTGTTATCGGATTTTTCAGTCCTTGTTTCATAAATATCGGAATTGTCATTAAATTAGTAGCTCTTCAAACACGCCAAACGCCGTAGGTGTAAGCTGCCTGGTGTAGGCTGTTTTCATCGAGCACGGCGAGAGATCTATTTGCGTGTTTAAATTTAAATCATTATTCTGTTTAGATTGCGAGGTTTTTTATATATATTATCTAAATATGTGTTGGAAAGTTTGCCCATTGTTGAAATCAACACTTCATATAATTAGATCCTAGTTGAATCCCGAACGGCGAAATAATCTTCTTTTCGTTCAAAATATTTAAAGTTGCTAAATAATTATTTTCAGTTTTTTTCATAATATTTAGTTAATATCACGACGCCGATAGTGTTCTTCTGGGCCTATTTTTTGGTTTGATGGCGCTCGATTATTGCATGGGCCAATGCCTGTATAGATGCCACGCCTCGAACGGCAGGTGCCTAGTGTCAGCGCGGCTGTTGAGGTGCCTTCGTCTCTGAAGCTAGGGCATCCTCGATAGCAGGGGCACACGGCCGAAGCAGTGCCCACGCTCGAAAGCAGAGGCAGCCAGGCGAAGCCCAGGGCTATGCCGACGCAGGTCATACGGCTCGACCAGGTGCTGTTGATCCGCCGAAGCAGGGCCACGCCGATAGCAGAGGCCACGCCGAAGCATTGGGCACGGCCGTGGTTTTTTCCGAACCAGAACCGGTGAATACGCTTTTTCAGTTCTCGATATTTAATTATCTGTTCGAATATTCTGGTCATCTCACTAAATATCAATATGAATCGATTATGAACCTCTTAGTAGGTCTCGTTCGACTTCGGTGAGTATCTGGATCGAGCGTTTTCAGTCTAAAGTTATCACCTAGTTTTGAAGTTTATGTTAGCATAGTCGAAGCGATAGTTGTTTCCAATTTTTTGTTTAAGGCTAAGCTGTAGAAGATATATATACTATGTTTGTCCAAGATTGTTTTGTTATTGGCCTATTGTCGAGCGATATATGTGTTTGATTTCAACTATCGAATATATAAGTTTATGAATTGGGCTGTCTGTATATAGATATAAATCGTGAGAATGTATCTCCTCTAAATATACATATTCCTGCTGTTCTTAAGTTATCAAAACGCAGAAATTTATTGTTCTTCACAATCGCTCTTCGCGAAGCGTGTTTTTTGTGCTATATTTTTTTCGTTTCTTATATTAGTTGTCCCGTTGGGCTAAATTTTCACACATTTGAGGAATTTACTTCGCAGATTTGCGATCGAATATATTTTTAAAAAGATTATCGATTTTATATTGTATTTATTTTTTTATCTAAGTTTTTTTTTCAAACGAAAGCATCTTTATTCCTTTCTCTTCCTCTGTCCAAGATTTGAGAGTATCTTCGAAATGACTTACCACTCGATTTACCGAAGAGAGATTTTCTGATCCACGAATTTTTCTCGCAAGTTCGTGCCATCTATATATCTAGTTTGCTCGCTGCCTTGTATAAAAGTATCCCTCTCCCTCCGTTTATTTTGGTCGCTTCTACAAAAACGTTTACAATAGCACTAGTTCAACGACAAATCCAAATTAATTTTTTCAAATTTTTGTTCTCTTCCTACAAATTTTCGTTTTTGTGCGTTGTAATTAAATGAACAAATTTGGGAACTCCAATAAGAGTACAAGATTATTATTATAATATATTATATACTTTTTCGCTATTATAGATATTTTTAAATTCGGTATATATATCGTTTCTGAAAAATTCTTGCCAAAGTATTTTTGTGTCGCCTTAGTTTTGAAACAGATAATACTTTTGCGTTCGAGAATCATCTAACGTCCACGGACGCGATTAGTTCGATATGATTTATTCTTATCAATCATGCAACTCTAACTGTCTATAGTTTCGAAATCACACTAGTTATGGCTCGTCTTGTCCGATAAAAGTCTCTATTTAACCCTTTCTGTATTTGTGCGTCAATACGCGAAAAATTACTGTGTTAACTAATACTGTTAGGTATACACAAAAATATTAGTTTTATTATGTTTGCTTCGCTCGCTTAGATTTGTCGTCTGTTCTTTTTGTAAATTGAATAATTTAGGGGAATTCTACATAATAAAAATGAGAGGAATTTTAAATAATATTTTAATTTTGTTTTCGCTAAATAAGTTTTTGAACGTATATTATTTATTCTCTTGTTCTTATTGTTTTTTATTATATCTTATCAATACACTCTGCGTTTAGTTTGATAATTGATAGGTATATTTTTTGGTTCTGAGAAGGCTCTACCCTTTTTCAAGGATGGCGTCGAAGGAAATATTTTGGCAGTCAAAGCAGTCTAAGATCATAAATTTTTCTCGAGTGGCGAAAATCGAACCTGCAGTTCGCTCGCTGCCTTTTATTATTAAAGTCGCCTTTACCTCTTATTTTGTCGCCTGCAAAAAAAAAAAAAACTGTTCTACGGGTTAAATTTATAAAAGTTTTAGAGACAAAAATAATCTATATTTTATTGTTTCGTCCACCTTCATAAAGTTTGTTTTCTTAAGTAAATGAAGCAATTTAGAGGAATCTAAACGGTGAAAAAGAAGTTCATTTAACCATATGAAGTTTTTTCGTCTAATTTATTTGGGGTATTGCAGTTGTTGTGAATCGTATTATAGTTCTTTTCCCGAAATCTACTAAATTAATCCTCTGCTTATTTTTGCAAAGATGATATATTTTTGTTGTTTTCTTTATTAACTTCGCCTCACTAATGTGCTGAATTGAAGATTTTTCTAATTAACAGCGTATATCATTAATTTTTTTTTCATTTTCCCCAGATAGACGTTTAAATCAACTTTCTACGTGCTCATTTAACAGCACGCAGAAGTTTTGTCGCTACTTCAAAAATGTTTGAACAACAGTTTTTCAACTATGCAGGTTTTATATGATACCTCAAAAATTAGTTTTTTAAATTCTCTTTTCTTTAATTTTCCGTTTTCTTTTTATTTTAATATATTTATTTAATTAATTTAGGTGCATAACTTTTAAATATAAAAATTATTATTAAATAATATGAATTTTTTTTTCTGATATATATAGTTTTTTGAACGAATCTATCATATTTTTCCGTTCGTTAATTCTTTTCTATTAGAATCGCTAGTTTTTTTGAAAGAAAGAACATTGGTTTTCGAGTCAACTTTTCAAGCACTGCTATCATTTGTTCATTATTTTCCTAAATAACATAAACCATGGTTTGTTTTTACTGTGCAGTCGTTATCAACTATGGTTCAGTTCGTCAAGATAGCGGACGCGAAGCTAGTTGTTAGGATTCACATTCGATTAAAATTTATTGAGTTTGCTGTTTGAATGAGTATAACTTTTTATGGTTATTAATAGTTAGCATAATTCCTAGCATAATAGATGTTCTGTCATCACCTAAATTTATTATTCCACCCTCCGAGAGTTTTTTTGTGCAAATTTTTGGAACGAATAAATTGTTTTTAACTTGGGGTTAATGATCGACAACCATTTTAATCTTTTTTTAATTTACGTTACTTCTTTTTTCTCTTTCTAATATTTTTTAAATTTTAAGTAAACATAAATACTGGATATATTTTTTTTTAATGGGTGACAAAAATTTTAAAAAGAAATCAAGTAATACTTATTATAATAATTCTATCTAATGAAACGTGTTGCAATGGAGCAGTTATTTTATTTTCTCGTCCATCCGATTTAATGTTTTGCAATGATTTTTTGAAAAACTGATAAAATAGAAATTCTTCTGTAACAATGACGAATGTTCTTTGAATTTATCCCCTCCAATATAATGTTTCTCCTGCCCTGTTATTGTTTTGGGTTTGCTTCATTTTATATAATTATTTGTGCACAAGAGGAGAAGGTTGAGTTGTTGCGTAACAGCCATTGAAAATGAGAAGTCTAGATCATTTCATTTTATTAATTTTTTTAATATAAGGCATAACCTGGTCCGACGTATTTTACATAACTCCTGAATATTGGCATATAATATCTTGTTAAATAAATTTTCAATAATAATGATTTTATTATTTTTATTCTTTTTTGTTTATATATATAATATCAAAACATAAAAATATAAATTAGGACCACTTATATGGTGTTGTAGTTATATTCCTTTTAATTATACAACATTCTTCTTAGCAATTGATAAATTACTACGAATTTTGTATTTTTTCTTTATTGATGCTGGGATATTTCCTAAAATTTATTATTGATTTGAACTAAAAGCTAGTTTATCCTCGCTGCATAAAAATGTCCCTCTCTCCTTTTAATTTATTGTTGTCTTATTGTCACTTATCAAAAGCTGAGGTTTTGATTAATTGGTAATTATACTTTCAATTACTATTTCTATAACGCGAAAAAGATGCCTTTTTTTGTGAAGCCACGAAAACGGCGAAAAATCTCTCTTCTCAAAAATTTTAAATTGTAATGGATGTTTGAAATACTGTATTATAAATACTTTTGTAACTTTTATATTTAAATTATTACTTTCAAAACACCAACATTCGAAATGGTCCGTGAAGCACGAACGGCGGAAAATCTAGCTTTTCTAATAATATTAAATCTACTTGTTTCTAAATTCGGGATTTTCAGTTTTTTAATATAATATGAGCTTATCGGCTATAATTTCTATCTTTCAAAACACAACATTCAGGTTGATAACGAAAGTACGTTAGGTCCCGGGGTTCTAGCGTATTGGCGAAGGGGCACGTATGGCGAAAGGGCACAGTATGCGAATGGAGGCACGTATGGCGAAAGGGCACGTATGGCGAAGGGGCCCGTAGGCGAAGGGTCACGTATGGCGAAAAGGCGGTCACGTATGTGAAAGGGGCACGTAATGGGCGACGGGCCACGATATGCGCTGAAGGGGTCACGTATGGCGAAAGGGGCACGTATGGCGGAAGGGGCACGTTATTGGCGAAAATAATCTCTTCTCGAAATAAATAATTAACAGTGTTTCGCCATTTCACCACCGCTATCTATCTAATCTTTTTAATAATAAACGCATCCGAAAGTTAGTTGTCCAGTTTTGACAAAGTACTGTTGTAGTGGGCGAAGTTAGGCTCTCGTATGGCGTATATGTTAGGCACGTAATGTCGGGAAAGGGGCATCGTTTGGTGAAGGGCACCGTAGGCGCACGGCCGTATGGCGTTATGGGTCACGTTATGGTCGATTGGGGCACGTATGGCGCGAAGGGGCACTCGATTGGCGATAGGGGGCACGTATGGCGAAGGACACGTATGAGCGAGGGGCACGTCATTGCGAATGGGGTTTCGCTTTCGGCGAAGGTCCACGTATTCGCGAAGCGACCTAACTGTATGCGAGGGCACGTATTTTTGCGACAGAATCTGCATTCTCTCGAAAAAAATAATTTGAAGAGTTTCGCCATCGCGATCCTCCTATCCTATGCAAGTAATAACGCCGAAAAGTTTATTGCGGCTGAGAATGTATCTTTCGTATTGCGATAGAGGCTTGTATGTGGCGATAGATGGCACTGTTTGGCGAAGTAGGCACTATGGCTGTATGGTAGGGGGCATCGTAGTGTGCGAAGTGGCACGTTATGGGCGGAAAGGGGCAGCGTCATGGCCGAAGGGGGCCCGTATTGGCGAAGGCGCATGTATGGGCGAATGGGTCAGTATGGCGCAATGGTGGCACTTATCGGTCGAAGGGGGGTCTACAGCCTCGTTCATATGTGGTAAAAATAGTAACTGGCCAGTATTTGTGTGTTATTGTCAGTCCTTCAGTTTCTAGCTGTTTCATTTGTTGTTTTATTAGCAGCGAGCGAAACTAGTCTACATTTTTGTTTATCTTTTGGCACAGTCTTGAGCCCGAACTGTTCAATATGTTATTGGCCCCGCGAGCGAACCTAGTTATAATTATGTTGTTAGGTTGGGCGCGTGAGCCGTAGCTTTTTTTAGTTTCCGATTATGTTTATTGGCAGCGTTATCGCTGAAACTCTCCAGTTGTTTCTGAGTTTCTCATTTGGGTGAAATTCTTCTATGATGCTTGCGTGTTGAACTTGTTGGGATGAAAGTATCTTTTATCCGTATATGATTGTTTCATCATTCATCGACTACAGTTCTTTAACTCAATTACATTGATATATTTTTATAACGCCTCCTCGGAGAGGTTTACTAAATTATCGAACTGCATGTTTTTACGTGTTTATTCTAAATATAATTAGTAAGAGGAAGTTTTAGCTTCCTTTTTGTGGTTTCATCGGATCTCTGGTGGCAGAGCTAGTATCCAGTGAAATCGATATTTCTGTTTTCGAGAGGTACTTTCTTAATACGTTTTGTAAGCAGAGTAACCTTGTATTGGTTGCGTCACTTGTTCATTTTCTTCGTGGTCTCGGATTATCCGTTGTTCGTAATCGCTAGGACTTCGAGTCCTTATGTTTCCCTAACCCTTCATAATTTTGTTTTTTGAAACATTCCGGAGGCGTTGTTTGCGAATTTTATTATTTATGATGTGAAGTTCGATAAATTTTGTTCTTTTTTGTCAACCGAAGAATGTTACAAAACAAGTTTGGGGTCTTGCACACATTCGTATGTTACACCTGTTGCAAATGAACATGTGTTTATCATTTATGTGATTTATATAATATGAATTTGGCATTTTTTTTTTAATTTTTCTATCTCTGAAAAATTTGTTTTGAGTAGATGATTATTAATTAGGATATTTTTATGACATCAGGACCAGATTATATTAGAAAATATGTCATTAGTAGTGAAAATTAATAATATTCCACAATCAGGTAATATATTATATCTATTGTTTTTAAAAATTACAATTGCATTCATTCTTTAAAAATATGTCTTTTCATTTAAACTCACAATTCGCAAAATGTTGGTTAAAATCTAACTTTTTTATAAGTAACATTTCGTTTACTTAACCAATTGTTAAGGATTTTCTCACATCTCAAGATCATACATCAAATTTTTTTCGTACACTTATCTTTATGAACGAGTAGTGAGTATCCGTTCCGAAATACTTACAACTTCTTCCTATTATGTGTTTGTGAAAAGATAAATTTGTTTTTTGGTGGTCGAATTTAACTTAGCTCCCAGACTAGCGAAGGAAGATTTTTCCATCAACCGCGAATCATAACTTTTTCTCGATATGAAATTTCCCTAAATCTAGCTTTCGCTCGTTGCTGATTAAAAGTCTCCTCTTTTTTTCCCTCTTTATTTTGTCGTCACATTCATAAACACAATTACGGTTTTTACATTTAAACATTTTGGTATACTCTACATTCAAAATTTTTTTTTTCTTTGGGGTTTTTTTTTTTTTTTTTTTTTTTTTTTGTTTTTTTCGTGTTTTAGCTAATTTCGTTCCTACGCGCTGATCTATGATTTTCGGTTTTTTCTTGATTTAAAATGATATAACATTGTAGGGGAATAAGATACAAAATTATTAAATAGCATATTATATTTTTTTCTTATTATACTTTTTTACTTGTTTTTTTGAACGGAATATATGATTCCGTCTTTCCGATCAACTAACAGAATCTCTGCTATGTTTTTCTGAAAGAAAAATTAGTGTTCGAACACTTAGCAAAGCTATCTATTTGTTCCATTTTTCATTTTTCTGAAAAATACATCCAATTTTTTTTACCGGGGCAGCGAATAACTAGTCTTCAATAATGCGGAGTCGAACTTTAGTTTGATGTTTTTCACATTCGATTTAAAAATTTGTCTATTTTATTTTTAAAGTTACTCTCTTTATTTTTTCGTTATTGCAATGGACACTTCTCATCTCGGGCAAAGTTCTCAACTAAAAATTTTTATATTGCCCGAAGCGGGCGCTGCCTGAGTAGTTTTTTTTTGCAATTTTTGAAGGGAAGATTCGAAACTTTTAAGTCTTTTTTTTATTTAGTTTACCTTCTTTTCCTCTTTAATTTTAAAATAAGTAAAGCTTCAATTTTATGGGTGACGAAATATTCAAGAAATCTATTATTATATTATATAATTTAATTCTATCTAATGAAAGTTTTCAGAGCAAGATTTTTATTTCCGTCCTTCCCCTGAGGTTGATGTCATTTTTTCCACATTTTTTATAAAATACCCGAATCTCCTGAGAGAAGACTTAGTTTACGCGTCTCTCCAATAAATGTCTCTCCTTCTGTTTATTTTGTTGCTTCACAAATATAACTGCTTTATCATACATTCTTATTTTTTGTGACGAAACATAGAGGGTTATTTGTGCGAAATGATTTTGTTTACGGTCGTACGATCGTATTCATTCTAATAGGAATTATTGTTTTTAATTTTTATAAAACCGTTATCTGAGGTTGGCTTGATAAGTCTCATAAATCTAGTCAGCTCAATAAAAAATCTTGGCTACTAAATACTATTTCAATTACATATATATTATCAGAAAGATTGTTATTAATGCTCCTTTAAAAAGAAAAAAATAAAATATAAATTAGGGCAACTAAATGAAGGGTTGTAAGATAACATTTTAGTTTGACAGAACTTAGTCAAGAATGAGAATACTAATACGAATATTATCTCATCTTTCTATAACAGTAATGATCACACAAATTTATATCGTGTATTTTGTGAAAGATCAACAAACTAGTTGTTTACTTGTCGCTGCATAAAATATTGTCCCTCTCCTTTTATGTTTGTTTGCATCTTGCCACACCATAAAACCTGAGGTTTGATTAAATTGGAAATATACTTTTCTCTATATTTTACGCACATATCGCCGAAATAAGATGTCGTGAAGCGACGAACGCGAAAAATCTAGCTTTTGCGAAACAAATTATTAACTTCGATATATTGGATTTTTACAGTTTTTTTATAATAATTAAATTGGTAACCTTTATTATTCAACCACCAACCAAATCGCCATGATAAAAAATGCCGGAGATGCACGACGCGCGAAAAATTCTGATTTCGCTTTTCATAAAATAGTTAAATTGCTAAATTCGGAATTTTCAGTTTTTCATTTTAAATATGAAATTGGCAATTATTATTTCTTTCAAACACCAAACGCCGACAAAGATGCCGTGAAGCACGCTAACGGCTATAATATCTGGCGTGGTTCAAAAATATTTATAATCGCAATTAGTGTTCAGTCTCTTTTATATCTAAGATTGGCAACATAATCCTTTGTTTTTAAATTATTCAAACCCACGATAAAAGGATACTTTTATGAAGCACGACGGCGAAAACTCTTCTTTTCAAAAATATTAAATTGCTAAATTATAGATTTCAGTTTTGTCAATTGATTACTTATTAAACACGTGTCATGTAGTTTTTTTCTGTTTTTTTCGTTGGGGGCGCCAAACTGGGCCACCGTGCCCGAGCGAATGCCCGACTGTCCGAAGTACAGGTTTTTGGCGACTGCCGAAGAGCAGGGTCGCATTCGCGCGAAGCAAAGGGCCACGCCGAAAGCGGGCAACGTCCTGTCAAGCAGGGCCACGCCTGAAGCAGGGCCACGCGAAGCAGGGCCCCGCGAAGCTGGCCAACTGCTCTGAAGCAAATGGGCCCACGCCGAACCTGGGCCACGTCCGAATAGCCCAGGGCCACGCCGAGCCTGAGACACCCCTTTGTTCATCGACCAAAACCTGGTTGAATACGTTTCAGTTCCTAATTTAGTCTGATCGAATATCGGTCTATGTTCCTAATATGCATATCCGTAGTCTGATTAGGAACTTCGTAAGGCTCGTCGAATTTCGTGTGATGACTCTTTTCGGCATTCTTTCTATGTTCCTAAAATTGCTAACCAATTCTTAGAGTTTTTATTTTCTGCAGTCTGACGCCGAATCTCTTAGTTTCAATTTGTTTACCGGTGTCAGCGAGCGGACGTTAAGATTTCTATATTTGTTTATTTGGCAGCGAGCGAAGCTAGTTTTTCGATTTATCACATCCGTATACAAAAGTTTTGATTAGCTTTTTTGAAAGAAATTCTATTATCCTCTCTATAGTAAATTTTTCCTGGCTAGTTATCAAATCCAAGATATTTATGTTTCAATCCCTCCGCGAATTTGTCATACTTTTTGTGGTTTTTTTTCATATTTATTGTCTACCTTCATTCAATTTTTTTAAATAAGTAAACGAAAACGAATTTTAAGGCAGTAAAAGTTGAAAAGTAATACTAATTAATAAATTTTATCTAAAGCGACCCAAGTTTTCTAATTAACGAGAGATTTTAATTTTCCGTCCCTCCGTAATTTGCTTTCATATATTGTCAATGACTTACCCACGGATACGAAGTTGTTTAAGATTTTTCCTACACGGGGAAATTGTTTGTCTCGTAAAGTCACATCTAATACTAGGTTTGCTCTCGTGCTTTTTCTTGGCCGTTAATAAAGTTCGCGTCGTCTCTTCTTAATTTGTGTCGTCTCTAAAAAAAACCTGTTTACTAATACAACGTTCAAGACAACAAAATTTAAATTTTTATTATTTCGTTTTTCCCAAAATTTCGTTTTCTTTATAAATGAAAATTTAGTTAATTATTTAATGAATTACTTTAATTATTAATAATTTGATTTTACTTTTGTCTTCTTTATCTATTTTAGTTTTTAAACGTTACTATCATCAGCTTCTGACACTTCCAAAAAACTCGTTAGTTTTTTGAAAGATAAAAATTTTGGTTCGAGAAATTAGCCACGGATGCGAAGCGAAGATTATTTATTTTTTTCACTTTAGTTTCAATCAATCATCAATTTTTCTAATACTTGTGAACTTCTTTAAATCTATTTGTACTCGCTGCCGATTAAAAGTCCCTTTTATCCGTCTTACTTTTTTCGTCATTTCTGCAAAGTAATATTCTGTTTACAATACATATGTTATATGACGAGAGATTAGTTTTTATTTTCGTCCTCCTAAATCTCTTTTTCTTTTGTAAATGAAAATTTAGGTTTTCTGCATAGAATATAAAATATTATTTTAAGATAATATTTATAGATTTCTTGTTTTGTACGCTACATGGAGTTTTTTGAAGCGTATATAAGTTTTTTTTCCGTAACCGAAATCCTTACAAAACTCGCGAGTTTTGAAAGATAATATTTGGTTCTGAGAAGGTTACCGGCAGGATGACGGCCGAACGTGTCAGGATATTTCTATCATGCAGCAGAAGTCATTATTTCAATTTGTTTCTCGATTGGGAATCAGATAAAAACTTAGTTCGCGTCGCTGCCGAATTACAGTCCTTTAATACCTCTTAGTTTGTGCGCACTGCAAGGAGAAAAAAACGTGTTTACGTTAGGGGGAATACAAGTTTACAGACATTTAATAAGAATTATGTTTTAATTTCGTCCTCCTTAAAATTTCGTTTTCTTAGTAAATGTAAATTCTAGAGAAACTAAATAAAAATTTTTTAAAAACCAATTATGAATTCTTTTACGCTATATTCATTTTTTTTGAACCGTATATAATGTCCGTTTCGTAAATCTTACTACAAAACTCGCTTATTCTTTTTTTGTTAACAGTTATGTATTGAAATTTTGTTCGAAACTTACCACAGATGCGAAAGAAGATTTTTTTTCTATAACAGCGAATTTCAGACCCTTCATTTTTTTCTTCGTATGTTAAGCATCGTATAATCTATGTTTGCTCGTTGCCGATCAAAGTCCTATTGCTCCTTATTTCTTTTGTCGCAACGTCAAAAAATAAAAATCGAGTTTACCATAATTTACAAAGTGTTTAATGACTATCAAATTTATAGTTTTAATGTTCGTCTCCTTATTTTACTTGTTCGGTTTGCTTTGTATGTTAGAGATCTATAAAATTAGGGATCTTAAAGTACGGCAACAATTAATTTTTAATTATGGATGAAATTTTTTTTTCGATATTATATATTTTTTTTGAACGAATATAATCCGTTTCGAGAACTTAAGAACTCGCTTAGTTTTTGAAAGAAAACATTGGTTCGACTCTTACTATTATCATATTTCATTGTTTATTCAAAAAAATAAACCAATTTGGTTTTACTGTTCTTGTCGAATAAACGACTTTAAAACGAGCGACAAATAGTTTGATCCACCATCGCTATAAAATTTATGTTTTTGTTACCCGTGGTGGCGGTGTTGTTATTATCTTTTAGAAAGGATTATTTATAAAGAAGGATAAAAGTTCTCCTTAACTAAAATTTTATATTTCCACCTGGCTCGAGTAGTGTTTTCGAATTTTGGATACGAATATCGGAATACCCATTTTAATCTTTTTTTTTAAATTGGTAGGTCATAAAGCTCTTTACCTTTAGTAATTATTATATGAAAACGAATTTTTTCAAGGGGGCACAAAGATTTAAAAAAGAAATATCAAATTAATAATAATAATTATGTTCTTACAGATGAAAGTGGTTCGAAAGCTAAGATTTTAATTCTTCCTGTCTTTTTTCCGATTATATGTTTTTGGAATATTTCGAAAATTCGAATATATGAATATTACGATCTCCTGAGGAACCAAGTTTATCTCGCCTCCAATTAAATGTCCTCTTTTCCGCTGTTTAGGTGTTGTTGCTCCACATAGCAAGTTTGTGACAATAAAAAGGCTTTTAATTTATTGAAATACTGCAGTAGATTGTACTTTATTTCATTTTATAGTAGAAATTATTATTATAATTTTTGTATTTATAAAATTATCTTGTCGGAAGATCTTTTACATAACTCTGTAGGCTTTTAAGTAGGATGTTATATTAATATCTTGGTTATCAAAAATATGCAATTAAACTAAGTATTAATTATATTTTTTTTTCTTGTTGTTCTCAAAAAAAATTAAATAGTTCAAAAATATAAATTAGGAAACTAAATGAAGGGTTGTAGATAAAACTTTTAGTTTATGCTCCTAATATATGAATATTTGAATAAATATACGATTTTTTTAATTTTCTACTAGGATAATTCAGAAAAATTATAATTTGGCCTTAGTTTTGATTTGAAATCATAATTATTCCTACTCGCTTGCATAATTTCAAGAATGCGCCTCTTTCTTTTATTTTTGTTGGCATCTTGCACTCAAAAATGCTGAGGTTTGAATTGACATTCTTATTGGTATAGCTTTTTCATTATCTTTCAAATCTCAAACCGCCGAAAAAGTATGCCGTGAAGCACGATAAAACGCGAAGAATGTCTTCTCTTTCTCGGTGTTGATTAAAATACTTAGTAACGTTGCTAAATTTGGGTGTGATTCAGTTCTTCCATAAAATAGTAAATGTAATGGTATATCGTTTTCTAAACCCCAAACGTCCGTAAGGGAGAGATGCGTGAAGCACGATACGGCGAAAAACTAGCGCTTTCCAATAAAGATAGTAGTAATTCTGTAACTTTGATTTTCTAGTTTTTTGTTATCTAAGTATTTAATTGGCAATGTGTGCAGTCTTTTCATATACCGAATTTACGCTGAAAGTATGCCTGGAGTGTTATAGTCACTGTATTTGTTGCGGAAGGGCTAGCGTTAGAGGCGTAAAGGCTCGTATATTTGCTCGAAGGGGCACGTAATGGCGAAAGAGGTACACGCTATGTGCTGAAGTGGCACGTATGGGTCGGGGGCAGCGTATGGGCGAAGGAGGTGCACTTTATCTTGGCGAATGGGCACGTATGGCGGATTGGGAGGGGCAGTTGATGGTGTGATGCTGTTGTATGGCGAAGGGGTGCCGTTAAATGGCGAAGGGGCAAACGCTAATGGCGAGAGTGGCACGTTATGGGCGAAGGTGCACGGTATGGCGAAAAATCTATGTTTCTTTCGATCGTAAATTAAAAATGTATCAGCTTTTTTGTCCATGTCCCCTCCTATCTTATCTTGGCTTAAATCATGATGAACGCCTAAGAAGATATTGCGATTAAGGTTACGGTATGGCGAAGATGGCGACGTCTGGTCGACGAGGCAAGGTATGGGAGGGGTCACGTTAGGTGGCGAAGGGCACGTGATGGAAGCTCTT